>CAUYQG010185616.1:0-23675 GCA_963574415.1 Tarsius wallacei
AAAAAAAAAAAAAAAAAGAAAGAAAGAGAAAATATCCACTATACAATACAGTGTTATTAATTATAGTTCTTGCATTGTATTTTAGATTTCTAGATTTATTCATCCTACATAACTGCAACTTTATACATTTTGACCTGCATCTTTCTATTCCCCCTCCTCATCTTCTGGTAATTGTTCTGTGCTCTTTTTCTATGTATCCTACATTTTTGGGGTTTTTTTGTTTGTTTGTTTATAAAGATTCCACATATAAGAGAGATCATGCTGTATTCTTTCTCTGTCTGCCTTACTGCTTTATCTGTTAATATTCAGAATACACATTATCCTTACTACTCTTTTGCGGAATGTTTTTCTAGGACTCAATGAGAAACATGCAGAGAGAACCGAAGCTATCCTGTGGCTTGAAGCTAAGCCACCCAGAAAGCACAATAGTAAGGACTGCAATCACTTGCTGTTGTAAAGTCACTGAAATATTCAAGTTGTTTAAAATAAACATTGTTTCAGAAATTACTAATAGAGCTATTTGCTGAATCACATCACCAAGGAATCAAAGTAATCATATTTGGTTTATACTGATACAAGAACATATGAATAATTATTTTTTCATCTTTTACAGAGTTACAGGAATATTTTGTTGTATATAATGAGATATGTTCTAAAATCATTAAAATGATTAAAACATAGAGATATTGGTAACTTTTTGAAAAGTAGATAAGAGACTGCTTTGTCACCCAATGCAATTTCAAAACTAATTTTTTAATCCATCTCCAAATACAAGAGTCAAAAAGAAACTGTATTTACAATATTTCATAATTTATTTTTAATAAGTGATAGATTTAATGAAAGACATACTCAGAATTATTAGCCACTATATTTGAAGTCTATCTGATATTAAATATTATCCAGGATTCTTTAGAATCTAGACTCTGTATGACTTAAATTTTGCATGAGAGACTTTTTCTTTCACTGATCTAGCTAACTCTCTCTATATAAAAGGTTAAGTTGAACCTAAGACAAATAGGGGCCATATAAAATAGTCTCCATGGGATAAAACTGGTAGAAAAATTCTGATTTCCACTGATAACAAAAATGATTTCACTAAGTAAGATCTGGATTCTTTGCAGTTGTTAAGTTGCCACAATGTTATAAAAAAGCATAAGGCCACATTGATGTGAGTGAGATGCCAGGGGAGGGAGAGTGAAAGTGGTCATATATCATACATGCGGACTTAACTGGGTTACAAAGTATTCTTCTATGTCCTCCTGTCCCTGGGTCAATACCTAGGAGCCTGCTGCCATCAGCCTTTTAAGAATATAAGCTTGTGCTAAGAATCTTTCACCCCAGACAGTTATGATTTGTCTACACTGGCATAGCTTTTTATTCACTCATTCATTTCTCATAGGTCTGGCATATCAGCAGTTTGATTACTGACCACTGCATTGTGCCTCATAGCTGTCACATTAATATTTGTTACCAACAGTGGGCAGACTTGAAAAGAGATTAGCACTCTTTTAATCATAATGTGTTTGAGGGTATGATAGTCTGATTTTCCTAGTACTATCATCAATCTGAGATGGAGGAAAGATAGAAGTAATATTAGCATGTTCTTGCATAATCAAAGCTCAGTTGCTAGGAAAAGATTTTAAATTCAAATTGATACCTAGTGCCCCCTTAGCAATTGAGAAATGAAGAAATAAAATATCAAAAGAGAAAGACTGAATTAACTGTGGCTGACTTTTTTAATGTTCATCTGCAAGAAGGATGTAGCACAGTGCTTTTATTTCTTGAATGGAGGGGAGGTTTGTGGAAATTGTGTGGTGGTGATGGTAGGTGGGGAGAGATTGGAGGGAGAAATAGAAAAGTTGAAAAAGGTGAATGACTTTCTGTATTTTCTTATAGAAAACCTGTGTTCATTAGAATCAAATACTTTCTTTAATCTATCCAAGCATCTTCTAAAGTTAATTCACTGGTCAAATTTACTACTGCTCTTTTAACAACAACAACAACAACAACAACAACAACAAAAATGCTAGCTGGCCGATGGCAAGTTTTTTCCCTTAATAGCAACCTGGAGAAATAGAAGTAGAATATATTGTAATAGAATATAATATACTAGGAAATACATTAATGATATTTTAAAACCTCAACAAGGTACTATTCCTAAACTACTGTTGGGCAGAGACTGGGTAGTGGGGAAATTTAAACAAAATGATAAAATTATCATATGAGATTCACTTTCTAAATGTAAAATTATCTAAAGTGGAAAATGTTTTTTAGAGCAAAAGCCAATGTATTATTTACCTAAATTAAAAATATCCATACATTAAACTTATGCTTGACAATTATTAAATTGGATACTTGGGTTTAAAATTGACTTATATATAGTGCATCATAAAAATGGTTTCCTGCCTTGATGCTATATTATTATTCAGAAATAAATTCCTGTGTTCTTCCTTTTCACTCTGTTTCTCCTTCGCTTTTCCAGTTTGTTCTGCAAGGGGACAGACTCCTCAGGTTTAAGAAAGAATATATAACCAGGTCTCTCCTTTGTAAATATTTTCAGAATGTATAATGTAAATTATTGGAAAGCAGCTGATGAAAATATGAGTTTAATAGAGCTAGTTTTGTACCTAACACTCATAATAGAGCAAAACCAGAGACACACACAGATAACAAATAGGGTAAAAATGTAAATTTATATATAAGTATTTATATATATAAAGAACCACTTTTTGTGATTTTTCAGAACAGGAATTTTTTTTATTTCTTCTCACCAGTCTATTTTCTAGTGCAATTTTCACAATAGAAATTGCATTTACCACAACACGAATATGTCATATTACATAGACGTTTGTCTCAAAAATTTAATTTGTGTTCATTATTTAATTGTTCTATTCATCTCATTGTATATTTAAATGCAAGAGTAAATTATTTATAAAGCCTAAATACTATTATTATATTATATGAATATATGAAATATCTAAATTTCGTTTTTAAATTGTCATTCTGGTTTAAAACAAACAAAAAAATATATGCACACAAAACTCCTTTACATTTGTTAAGTTCTTGCCTCCATTTTTAACTTAGTTTCTCTAATACATTTTCAGTGTTTTCTAAGACTGTTAACATTGACAAATGCAAGGTCATGTGTAGATCACTTGTAAGCATATTTTGACTTATTTTGTTCAATTGCATCCACATATCTTTTAACTGCACTTAAAGAAAATCCCCCATAGCCAACTATGTGCTAGAATGTGCCAGATATTGTATATGCAGTCATAAACATGACAGCTTTGGTTTCTCAGCCTCACAAACTTAGTTTCTAATTTGAATGAAAGTCATGGAATAAGTAATTATATATAAATATTAGTAAAGGTTATGATGGAAAGAGTACACAGTGTTATGAGAAAACATAATAATGATAATTAGTCTTTAGGTCATTTAAAATTTTAAGCTCAGACCTGAAATATAAGATAGTATAAACATTATTTATTCTGAGATGATTTTTTTTCTTTTTTTTGAGTTGGAGTCTCACTCCGTCGCCCAGACAGGAGTGCAGTAGCCGCTCCCAACCACCGCAGCCTCGACCTGTTGGGCTCCAGCGATCCTTCCGCCTCAACCTTCCAGTAGCTGGAACTACAGGTGCGTGCTACCACACCCAGCTAATTTTTGATTTATTGTAGAGATGAGGTCTCACCTAGTTGCCCAGGCAGGTCTCGAACCCGCGGGCTCTGGCAATCCACTCACCTCAGCCTCCCAAAGGCGCGGATTACAGGCTGAGCCACCAAGCCCGGCTTGAGATGATTATTTTATTTGATTAGCATGTCTCTGCACCCTGTATAACTATATATCTGATGTATGGTAGGTAGTGAAAGAAATACAGAATAAATAATGGATGAGTAAAAGACTTTGACAAAGAGATTTGGCAATAAGATAGGTACAGGGTTTTAAAGTATGCCCTTGGCTGACAGACAAAATAGACTCCCCACAACTAACTTAGATGCTCAAAGTTAAAGCAGAACCAGGCAGCTGTAGCTAGGTAAGGGAGCAGTCACATACTCTGTGTTCTCAGAAAGATGTTTTAAAATGTCATAGGACCTTTCATTCCACAATCAAGCCAAACCAGTTTCTGATGTGGTGGCAAGATAAATTGCTCCTTCACCCACCAGTCATTTGAAAGAAACATCTAGCAGGGACTTTTGGCATGCGGTTTCGAAGACACTCAGTCAGTGCTTGACTATTTTGATCAATCAGAACTGAAAATTTTGAATTCTTCATCTACATACATTGACTTGATTGAGTATCTGGGTGAGAACTTTTCTTTTTTAAGCTAGAACACAGTTTGGTACTGAAAGCTGTTCCTTCCTCGACCTGCAGATTGCTTTTATTTTTTCTGTCTTGAAGATATAATTCTCTTTTTGCCTCTTTGTATCTCATTGATCTGTTGTTAACAAAGGTCACGGGAAGAACAGAAAATATGAGAGCTTGATTGTGAGAGAATATAAAGAAAGTAAGTTCACCATTACTAGGAAAAAAATAGAGATGAAGCTGGAGTTTTAGATGAAGGCCAGGTTCTCAAGGGTTTGTGAGTCAACTAGAACTAATTAAATGTTTCTTAAAAGATTCACATAATTATATCAAATTATCAGAAGAATCATTCTGGCAGCTCAGTGAAGAATAGTTTGGAGGGGCAAAATCTTGTGGAAGAGATCGTTGATGACTGTAAAGGTAATCTAGCTGAGATAAATGATCTCATAGTTGAGACAGGACAATACCTCACACTAGTAAGGTAGCTTTAGGTTTTTGGGAAATGTGGGCATATACTTGACGTATATGATAAATAATAAAACTTAGTTATGGGTTAGATGTAATGTGGAAGAGAATGATGTCAAGGAAGATTCTCATGTGCTAAGGGAACTAAAGTAACAAATCATAGTAGTTTAGAGAAAAACTGTACAAAAACCTGTACAAAAAGAATCTGAGTTGCCTGTGTGGAATCTACATGCATATGTCTAACTGAAAATGAAAATAAGGATACAAAGAGGTTAGCAGTTTCCTCCTCTAGAAAATAACATATATATCCAATATGTGAAGGGCAGAGTTTATCTAGGAATTTGAATATTAGACATTCAAATTTACAGGAAGATAATTAACTATTTTAGTTGAGAAGTCATTTCTGAGGCTTGCTTTCAAAGCAACTGTGGAGTTCAGGTTGTTGGTACAACAGTGGCTGAAGAGTCAGATAGTGGAAACTAAAACACATAGCTTAAAAATGGAGGAAATAAAAAAATGAACTGAATGTCTTTCTGGGTCAAAAATAGCATTTAGGAATAATTAATCTGTTAAATGGAGAAAACATTGCTGTTTTTCTAGGTTAATTTAGAGTTGGTGTGTGGATTTAAATTTTTCTATTTGAAAATTAAGAGTAAATGCATAATTCTGTTTCAGTATCTCCAGAGAACTCTACTGGTGCAGTGCATGCAATTTAAGTTCTTAGGTGTAACCTGCGTGCAAATTAAGTCTTGCTGTTTTGTCTTTCATTTCCAAACAGCAAAATAGGGATTTATTGAAATATTAAGCCAAAACTGTTGTAAATCTAAAAAAGGTGAGAAATGAAAGCTGCTCAGCATCTCTCTTTAAACTCATTTTATGCCAAATGGTTTGAGACTATGCAGAGGTCTTTTTAAATGAATATATTGTTCTCTCAAGGCAAATAAAAATTCCTCAGCTCACAACTCTAATCCTCGAACTTTGGGAGGCTGAGGTGGGAGGATTGCTTGAGGCCAGGAGTTTAAGACCAGTCTGGGCAACACAGCAAGACCCCATCTATACAAACTTTATTTAAATGTTTAAAAATTTGTCAGCTATAGCTACTTGGGAGACTGGGACAGGAGGACTGCTTGAGTCCCAAAATTTGAGGCTACAGTGAGTTGTGATTGCCTCACTGCACTCTGGTCTGGGTGACAGAGTGAGACCCTGTCTCTTAAAATAATAAAATAAATATAAATAAGTGAATACATATAAAAACATTCTTACATATTATAAGACCCACAGTCATTACAATTTTTCCTTTTCTGTTTTAATCCTGGGCCAAAAAGAAGAAAACAAATTATAGGACTTTCTTGGTTTGATCAATCACAAACTTACTTAAACAATAAGAAATTTCAGTATATTATCTATTCAAGAGAAAAATCAATCTTCAAAGGTATTTTGTGATTCCCAAGTTTAAAAATATATCACTGATATATTAAAGAACTAAAAATATCCAGTCTGCAATGAAATTTAAGGGGGCTATTTTAACCTCTGACCAATCTTACTCTTGACAAATAGATACAATCAGTTTAAATGAACACTATTGCCCTCACTATCTGCTCACTGTTCTCTAGGAGATATTTCATGCTGAGATAAATGATTTCTATCTCTGTTAGAAAGGCAGGAGTTATAGAATAAATGCTTATGTTCAGAAGTTTCAAGCAGTTGAATATTTTATAGACATTTACTTAATTTTCTTCAAAAGCACCAAAAGTTCAGGAATGTAAATGTCTATTTTGTCAGGGAGATAATTTAACAATTTGATGAGAAATAAATTTCAAGAGTTAGTTACTGTAAAAATATAGATTCCAAGATGAAAGGAGATATGTTAAATACCTACTTAGCATTGTCAAAAACAGAATGAATGGGCAAAATTCAGTCTATTGAAGGAGCGAAGAGTTTTATAGCAATGTCCATGAAGATGTGATCTTACTGTGCTGAGATTATTCCTCATTATCACTTTCTGTATACTACAGGAGCCTTCCAAAGTTTATAGGGAATAGACAAAAAAGAATGAAGTTAGGGGTAGGCCCACAAATGCTGCTTCTAGATACACTTAGTCAAGAAGCAGTCTACATATTTTTGGTCATTTGTGTTTCTTCTTTTTGAAAAATGTCTAATCATTTCCTTTGCCCACTTTTTAATACTTTTAAAAAATTATTTATTTATTCCTATTTATTTATTTATTTTTGATGATGAATTGTTAGAGTTTCTCTTTTATTACAGGTTTTAGTCTTCATTGGATGAATAGTTTGCAAATATTTTCTCCCATTCTACAAGTTGTTTCTCTACTCTATTGATTGCTTCCTTTGCTGTGCAAAAGTTTTTAATTTAATGCAGTTACATTTAACTGTTTTTGTTGACTATGCTTTTGAAGTCTTATTCATAAAATATTTGCCTAGAACAATGTTCTGAAACATTTCCCCTATTTAAATCTTAATCCATTTTGAGTTGATTTTTGAAATTTGTTGTAGATAGTGTCTAGATAATTCCTCTAGAATTAAACTAGAAGGATATACAGTATAAGGAGATACAGTTTTCCTAGCACAATTTGTTGAAGAGGGTGTCCTTTCTCCAATGTATGTTCTTAGTGCCTTGTTGAAAATCAGTTGGCCATATACATGAAAAAATGTTCGGCTTCACTAGTCACCAAGGAGATGCAAATTAAAACTACACTGAGATACCACCTAACTCCAGTCAGAATGGCCATCATCAGTAACAAAAAATAACGGATGCTGGAGAGGATGTGGTGAAAAGGGAACACTTCTACACTGTAGGTGGGAGTATAAACCTGTACAACCACTGTGGAAAACAGTGTGGTGATTTCTAAAAGTTCTAAAAATCGACCTTCCATATGACCCTGCAATCCTCCTACTGGAAATATACCCAGAAGAACTCAGATCACTCTATAAAAAAGATACCTATACATGTATGTTTATTGCAGCATTGTTCACAATAGCAAGAACATGGAACCAATCATGCTGCCCATCAAAAGAGGACTGGATAAAAAAAAAATGTGGTACATATACACAATGGAATATTATGCAGCCATAAAGAAGAACAAAATTATGAACTTCACGGCAACCTGGAAGGACTTAGAGTTTATAATACTGAGTGATCTTTCAAAGAAACAAAGATCTGAGTATCACATGTTCTCACTCATAAGTGGACCTTGAACAACTACCATAATACTATAAGAAAAGGACTGACAGTAGCGGGAAATTGCGAGGGGCAGGAGAAGGGAGGGTGGGGAGGGGAGACTGACAGTAGTCGAAATCTGCCTGGGGAATGGGGGGCACACCTCATCAACAAGGGTAACTGCACAACGAATATTTGTATACCTAACCCTGAATTGTACCCCACAATTTTAAAATAAAAAAATAGAAAAAGAAAAGAATTATTTTTAGTATATTAAATTTATAAGCAAACAAACAAAAAAAGAAATTAAACACTGACATTAACATCATGATAAAATATGCCTGTCTCATTCCTAGTTTACTCTGGTAGCCATCTGTCTTTGCATGTAGATTGGATATTTGCAACAAAGGAGTTATTGGTCAAGGTGGGAATATTAATTTATTTGAGAAATGTGGGCATCTGGACAATACAGTATCATGATTTCTATAAGTATCTATTAGAGAATAAAATCCACAAGGTGAAATAAACAAATGCTGTTCATCTGAATTACAGCCCTTCAATCCGGGTATGGAAAAATGACTAGTATGGTGTATCTGAGCCTCACACCACCAGAGAGTCCCATCAGGGAGACTGCAAACTGCAGGTGCAAGGATATGCCCTGTCCATGCCATGGCAATGTACTAAAGCGTAATAGTGACAGTCATTGTTTAGGCAGGAGACAGCCTGGACATGCCCCATTTTTGCCCGTCGAACCCCCACCACATCTATCATGTTTTTATTTCTAGGCCTTTCTCCTTAGTACTCCTGTAGAAAGTCTGGAGGTTTTTACAGTTACAGTCTAGTCACAGACACTAGTCTACACTCTGGTAACTAGCATCTGTGAGATCCTACAAGTTGTGTGTGTTGGAATTGGTCTTATAAAAAGCGTAAAATGACTAGAATTTGTAGGTCAAGATTTTTAGTATCTTTCAAATGATTAGATGTTTTAGTTCTTTTGTGATTTTTTTCCCAAAATCAGAAAGTTTGAGATTCATCACGGATGTGGAAATTGAGTAAACAAAACAAGCTTTATTTTCCTAATAAAGCAGAGATACCCGATGGTGATCAGGTTCTACCTTTAACACCTTGCCTCAACAATTGCTGGAATTATGCCACAGTGCAATGGGCTGATTCTCAGCCTCAGCAGCATGGCAGGTCTCGAGGAGGCTGAGGTACCCGGCCTCAATGCGCAACGGTTCCAATCTATGTGGAGCCTTGACAGGACTGCTGGGATCAGAGACTAGCTGGAAATGCCAGTGAAGAAGCTGAACTCTCCTGAAGGCTGGGCCTGCATTTTTGTCAACCTGTTCATTCACACACTCAGACAACACAACAGGATAGAAAGAGGTGGGCATAGCCGAGAACAGCCTCTACACACCGTCTGGACAGCCCAAAGAGGAAGAGGGGATGGTGCCTGACAGGAGTGGACCTCCTCACCCAGGGCCATAGACCAGGCACACCAGGTATCGCTGATGGACTCTTCTCAGACAGCATGATATGGAGATTTGTTAAACTATAGAAGCAAAAGTCTAGACTTTAGACATCCAGCACACTGAAATATGTCCCTTCAACACTCATCGTTCACATGGTTGTATATTTTCCTAAATGTTCTATAAGTTCTCTTGGAGAATGCCAGTCTGAAATCAGAAAGAACGTGCCCACACAGGAAGTGTGCAGAAGCACAGTGGCCTGGAGCGGCCTTTGACTCTTGGGAGCCTGGTGAGGCCACACAGGGAGGGCCATGTGGCTGGGCAAGTGGACAGGGAAGATCAGACTATTCCCCCGACAAGTGACATACTGGGTCACACTGGCAGCTCTTTACTCAGAACTGTTCTCAGGTCCTTCATTAAATACCTGTTAGGGAATCTCCATGTGTAGAAGCGTTGATGCCACCACTGGTCACCCTGGTTGAATATCTAAGTTGGTATGGCAGGGGGAGTGAGTAATTCTACTTTTTATTTGGTACAGCTCCACAATTCCATCTTAGTTCATTAATTAAAATGTTCATAAGATTTTTGATAAGTATTTAGTTAATTGAAGACAATCGCAAGAAAGAAATACAAATTAAAAAACCAAGGAGGTCATTTGTTTTCCTGTTATATTGGCAAAGAATACAGATAATTCTAATTTCCAGTATTGTAAAGAAGCATAGAGAAATGGGTGCTCTCTTAACCCTCTATGGCACCATCAGTTCATCCTTTCTGGAGGACCATTGGTACCATGTATCAACTGCTCTCATGACAATGCTTCCTCTTAGATCCAATAATCTACTTCTGAGGATGTCTCCAAAGGAAATAAACAGATAAAATTACAAATAGATATATCTGGACATGTACATTTCAGTATTGTTTATAGTATTTAAGACATAGTGGCTCATGCCTATAATCCCAGCACTTAGGGAGGCCAAGGCGGAAGGATTGCTTGAGCCCAGGAGTTCAAGTCCAGCCTGGGCAACAGAGCAAGACTCCATCTCTATTAAAAATATATGTTGTTTATATATTATATATAATTATATATATTAAATGAATATTTTTTTAATTGTGAAAAAAATCCTTAAAAATAAGATTAGAACACAACACAGGCACTAAAATTATGATGCATACCTATAATTATTAACATGGAGAGATATTCTTCATATATTGTTATATACAAAAAATAGGCAACAAAGAGGTATGCACAGCATCATCTTTCTTTTGAAAATACATGTAAATAATGATCACACTATATTTATTGAGCACTTACTATGTGCCAGTCATTTAGAGTACCAGCCACTTAGAGAGATTTAAAGAGTACTTATCTAATTCTTCCAAAAAAGTCTACTCCAGAGGAAGAAGCTGAGGATATAGGGGGTTAAGTAATTTGCCCAGAGTTGATTTGCTGGTGTCTGACTCCAGCAGTGTGACCCTAGAGCCCAAGCTCCAGACCACACAGACAATGTATACGTAACTGATGCATCCTGTGGGGAAAGTTAGTATATTTTTTTCTTTGGCTTATCTGTAGAGTTTTTTTTTAATTGTTCTACAGTAAATATTAATTATGTGTATAATGTAAAAGGAGAATCATTTTTTTTTTTAGTTGGAGTCTCATTCTATCACACCTCAACCTTCCAAGTAGCCAGAACTACAGGCGTGCACTACCACGCCCAGCTCATTTTTTATTTACTGTAGAGACGAGGTCTCACCAAGTTGCCTGGGCTGGTCTCAAACCCTCAGGCTCAGGCCATCCACTCGCCTCGGCCTCCCAAAGTTCTGGGATTACAGGCTGAGCCACCAAGCCCGGCCAAAAATCATCTTTAAAGAAAGGGAAATGGAGAGATTCCGGGGGATTTTTTTAACGGGTTGGAAGAAGATTTTTCTCCCAAGTCTTTTTCCACAATGTTTATTTTCACACCTGCACATTTCTAATTCTCATTCCCCCAGGCAATGCAGTTAAGTAACACCAGCAAAGTAACTGTGCCCTGGGCAGGGACACAAGCCCCCAGGCCCCTGTCCCCTGAAGATCTTAGTTAAGTCCTTGGCAAGCCCAGCTCTGTGACTGTGTGGCCGCCTCATCTGTCCCACATACATCTTCACTTCTGCAGCATAGGCATCTTGATACACACACAGGAAGTTGGGAGAAAAAGAAGCAATGGTTTAAAGCTGAAACTGAATGTTAATTTACGATCCTTTGCCAAAGGAAGGAACTGAAACTAAATGTCCCAGATCATGGCCACGTAAGAGGAATGGAAATTTCAGGTAGTATTTTAATAGTTCTGGGCCCCGATTTCCATGGTCTGGCCCACACGGAGGTCAGAAAAGTAGGGCTTCTCAAACGCCACCTCACCGAGGAAGCCTCAAGCTGACCGTGGAGAGAGAGCAGCACTGCCTGGAGAACTGCTAGAGTCGGGGGTTGAGAAGAGAAGTCGAGCATGTGGCTGGAGACCAGGCAAGGTCAAAAGAGTTCCTGGAGCAGAGTTCTGGAGGAATGCCAGGGCTGGCCACGCTGAGGTGCCAAAGCACAGCTTGGCAGCCTCATTTCCAGGAGCTCGGCAGGCTTGGTGGCTGGCACCCAGCCTCGTGGCAGCAAACACATGGATTCTAGAAGAGCAGCTCATCAGGTTATGGCTCCAGGATCATGCAATGGCAGGCAACCCACAGAGAGGCCCCAGGGTTGAGACCTGGAAGGGGCTGCGCTGTCCTGTTTCCCACATCCACAAGCTTGGTGCCAAGCTTGCAGTCCCTGCCAGGTGGTCCGTCCCACTACTGCAAGCACCTGGTGCCATATCCTCCATAAGCCTCCTCGCCTCCCTCAGCCTCTCAGTCCTGTCCATTTCTTCAACCCTCACAGGGCCCTGCCTCATGTTCTTCGGCTTTGGTGTGTGCTGCCCTCATCCAAGGCCACAGCCACTTTCAGTTGCCGTTTGAGGAAGAGGAGAGATAGAATTGGAAAATGCGCAGGACCAGCTTCAGTTTTTAGAATGAGGAGGAGAGGAAAAGACCCTCAATGTGATCTAGCCTCCAGTAAGAAACCTGAAAAGATAATGGGATGTTTCCTATATCTCCTGCGTTGTCTTGCACTCAGCTAGTTTCTGCCTCCATGCAGGCTGAGTCCTATTTGTAAGTGCACCTTTCCATCACGCAGAAGGCTCTGGACTTATTAATGACATTGTTGCCATGAGTGTAAAGATGGTATTTACTAGTGCCCAAACTTAACTCAGAGTTGAGCCCAGGGAAACTCAGACCCTGATGAGTTTCAGGGATACAGAATGTGTGTCAAGGACCTGGAGGATCAATCGAGGTGAGCTTTTCCTCAAAAGTAACCTTAGAGGAGCCCGGGGTTACAGAGGTTATAGAAAAGACAAGTCACCTGACAGGGCCAGTTCTTCTCCCCCAGATTCCCATGCACCAAAAGTATGAAACCACCATTTGAGAAGTCCAAAATCAGCACTGCTTTCCTGAGGATCCATCTTCTTCCTGATGGTCCTCTCTTCCCAAGTTCACTTCATGGATAATGGGTGTCATGATGGATAATGGATGTCACCATCAATGATGAATGTCATCCATACCAATGGATCTAATGCTCCCTTGCCAGGCAGGAAGTTCTAGGGATTCTAGAATGATAACCCACTGGTACCTCAAATTCAATACTCCCAATACCAGTGTCACGATTTCTTCCTCCAAAGCCCTCTTTGTCTTGTCCGCCGTGTTTGTTAACACTCCTTGGGCAGAGCACCTCAGAGGCTCTGAGTCTTCTTGGCTCAGGCCTTGAGTCCAGCAGATGTCCATGTCCCCCACAGGCCTTGCCTCTGCCCCAGCACAGTCACACTTCCTCCTTTCTTCGTGCTGCAGCCTCCTTGGTGGGCTTTTGGCCTCTGCTCTGCATCCCCTCTTCAATTTCAGGAGCTTCTGGAGCCTAATCATCAGAATCAACAGAAGAGCTTTGAAAAGCCACAGATTCAAAAGCCCCACAAGACTCACCAATGAGATTGTATACAGGTAGGACCCAGAAATAATGCTTTTCAGCAGTGGGCCTGCTGCATCTGAGGTGACTGGTCATGGACTTGTATTCAGGGACAGTTTGTCTAATTCACTGGCCCCTAAACTGGCTAATCATCAGAGTCAGCTCCAGCTCCTGCTAAATTATGTAGACTTCTGGACTTCCTGTTGCCTCTGAGGCTCTGATACAAGTTCATGTGTTTAGCCTGTGCAGGTGATTCTGGTACCAGGCAAGTGTGAGGGCACTGTCTTTCCATACTGCTTTCCAGGGGATCCTTGCTCAACTTCTCAGATCTAAGGTGTCATGTTAGCACACAGAGGGTGCTCAGTAAGCAGAATGGTCGTATTCCCATAGCTAGCCCCAAAGTCTTCTCCTCACCACCCCAAAGAGGGGTGCCTGGAAATGCTGAGAAACTGGAAGACACGTGTCCGTTTTCCATCCTCACATCCTAATCATTTGCACCTTTTCAGGTATAGATTAAATGCCTAATGGGAAAATGAGGTCAAGTTTATTGAGAAAAGCAGAGAAATTTCTGCAGTCTTTTAAAAATGATCACTGACAGCCAAGTAACCAATAATTGGAAATGTCTGGTTGGCCTCATGAATAAATGATATTAAATGAGGGAAAACCAGTGGCCCCAGGCCTGGCCTCTCCGTTAACAAGATTAGCAGTGAGTCATCCACTTGGAAAGCATTCAGGAACACTAAGCAGTTTCTCATGCCTCTCTCAAGATCATTCCCCTCCCATTTCATTATACCAGAAAGGATTTTGAGAAGAAAAAAACTAAAGTTGCTCTCCTTAGCCAGAGAGAATGCCTAAATGCAGGCACCACCAGGCAAAGTAACACATGGTCTTAAAATTATGCTAAGGGGTGAGTCGTCTCTGGGAGACAGTTTTGGCATATGGAAGGCAGGTGAGTGAGAAAGACAACAAAGTGAGAGTAGGAGAGACTTCAGCCCCCAAACAGGTACATCACTCACAGAGGGTGCCGGAGTGCCAGGACCCAAGCAGGGAGGCTCCGTCCTTGGGCCAGGCCTGACTTGTCTATAGGATGCAGTAGCATCAAAAGTTAGAGATCATGAAGCCTTTTACCAAGTCTAAAACAAGACCAAATCATAAAAATATATACTGCCCAGTGGGAAAATAGGGACATTTTAAATCTCTAAATAAAATTATTTTTCATCTACTAGGTGGTTTTCTCAACTCATTTATCTTTTGCATTTTTGGTGTCATCTCAGTTATGGCAAGGTTCCTTCTGGGAAAATGTTATTTCCATGAATTTTGTTTCATCTCCACCTAGGAAAGCTTTAAGCAAAACAGAGGCAGACCAAGCTGTGGCAAGTGTGAGCTCCCGCCCTCAACTCCCAGGGCCCTGGCTGGCTGACTGCTTGCCTGGCTGCTCAGTTCTGCACATTTTCCCCTCCCAGGCCAGGGGGTGCCGCCCAGAACCTGACCTCTGAGGCCACCCGCACATATGCAGGGAGTTTCTGGGGCCAGGCCTTCTTAACTCATGTGTGATACATCAGGGAATGCATACCCGGAGTACTAAATGAAGAATTATGTTGGGTCACGGCACCCAGGCCAATGCAGAGCCATGAAATATTACTAAAACTTGCAGATGACTGTGTCTCACACAGTGCATCCTGTGCCCTGGGCCCCACAGCAGTTTAATAATGAGCAGTTTCTGCTCTGTGTTGCACTTGAGACAATAAGCCCAGAAAAGAAGGATGGATGGATGGATGGAAGGAAGGAAGGAAGGAAGGAAAGGAGGGAAAGAAAGAGGGTAGGAGAGAGGGAGGGAAGGAGGAAGGGAGGGAGGGAAGGAGGGAAGTAGGGAGGGAGGGAGGGAAAGAGGGATTCAAGCAGGGACAAAAATAATGATCTTCCCCCATGTAGGGGAATGGTTAAAAGGACTCAACCACAAGCCACCAGCGGCCACTGCCTTGCTAGACTCTGGTGTGGCCATATGCTCTTTGAGCTATGGCTGTCGCCACGCTTCCTGGCTTTGGTCCCCTCCCCCACCTTGGGGAAGTGAATCTTCTCTCTCCCTTCTCTTTCTCTCTCTAATTACTTTTAAATAAGCTTTTCTTTCCTTGCCAATAAAAAAAAAGGATTTCTGATGTCAGTACCTAAACTGAAAACAAGGCCTCTCTGCAGAATAGGGCTCTTCCACAGAGTGGTCTTTGCAGACAGCAGTCACTAGGAGCCTAACCATGTCCCCTCTCCAAGTTAGAGTCTGGAGCAGTGAGGGCACCACGTAGTCAGGTTCCATAGAAACACCAGAAACACCAAAAGGGAACTGAGCCAAAAAAAAAAAAAATACAAACGTGAATTATCAGACCCAAGGACTGCTTCACAGGACTCCTCATGAGAACGATGAAGAGATGAATTACAGAAAAGGGAATACATGTTTCAGGGAAGGATTTAGAGGAGGAGGGTCTACAAACTAGGGACTTCACAAAACAGCTGCTCTTTCTTGCTCCTTTACCCCTGGGTTGCTAAGCTCCCACGGTGATGTGCTAATGGTGCACAGGTGAGTGGCAGGCAGTTCACCTGTCCCCCAGGGGATTGCCATTTGTAAAAGTGGCCAAAGAACCCAAATGGGTCATTTCTTTTTTTTCTTTTCTCTTTTAATTTTTATTTTGAAATTGTGGGGTACAATTCAGGGTTAGATATACAAATGTTCATTGTGCAGATACCCTTATTGATGAGGTGTGCCCCCCCTTCCCCAGGTGGATATCGACTACTGTCAATCCCAGCTACCTACCTCCCACCCCCCTCCCTGCAGTTTCCTGCTACTTTCAATCCCTTTCTTACAGTAATACGGTAGTCATTCAAGATCCACTTATGAGTGAGAACATGTGATACTCAGCTCTTTGTTTCTGTGAGAGATCACTCAGTATTATAAACTCTAATTCCATCCATGTTGCTGCGAAGTTCATGATTTTGTTCTTTATGGCTGCATAATATTCCATTGTATATAGTTCCACAGTTTTTTTATCCAGTCCTCTTTTGGTTGGTTCCATGTTCTTGCTGTTGTGAACAATGCTGCGATAAACATACGTGTGCAGGTATCTTTTTTATAGAGTGACCTGAGTTCTTCCAGGTATATTCCCAGTAGGGGGATGGCAGGGTCAAATAGAAGGTCAATTTTAGAACTTTTAGGAATCGCCACACTGATTTCCACAGAGACTGTACTAGTTTACACTCCCACCAACAGTGTAGAAGTGTTACTTCTCAAAAGAAGATATACGAGCAGCCATGAAAACAAGGCCTCACTAGTCATCAAGGAGATGCAAATTAAAACTACACTGAGATACCACCTAACCCCAGTCAGAATGGCCATCATTAATAACTCAAAAAATGACAGATGCTGGAGAGAATGTGGTAAAAAGGGTAATTTCTAATACAGGAATTTGCATCACAGACATCAATCCAGACAGCTTCTAGGGAGAAGGTGCCTGTCATGGTTGTTTGGCCTCACCTCAAAATGTTGGTCTGTCTTTTCTAGGAGTCAGAGGACAGAGCCCAGACTTTGAGGACCTTTCCTTGTGGTCTGGGATTGTGGCAGGTACACCGTTGCACAGTCTCCCCAATCTCCGTGTGTTCAAGAGTACGTCATGAATAACAAGCCCGCAGTGACATTGCAATAATGTTAAAGGATGAACAATCTTAAAAGATAAAATGAGTTTGGATATGGCTGGCTACCAGGAACTACCAGTGTCTAGTCCTGTCAGTTAGTAAAGATGGCTAAGTAGAGGAATATCATGTACCCTCTTGACCAATATTTGTATCACTTTTGATAAAGATATGGATACAGGCCCAATGTACATAATATTGGCCCTATCTCATCTTCAAACATATATGAACATAATTGCAAGGAGAAGTTGACAAAACCAGTCCGCCATGGTGGGAGATTATACTATAGCTCACTCAAAAACTTGCAGACCAAGCTGAATAAAAACAAATAAAAATTGGATAACTGAGCTCGAAAGTTTCATATGTCAGATACTTAAAGATCTCAACACTTTAAAAATAGAAAATACATAAATTCTACATGGAACAGTTATAAAAATTAGCCAAGTAGAAAAGAAACGATCAAGAAGTGGGTAACAATTGATATCATGCTGTGCGATTCACCCAACATGGTCCTTTCTTCTTTCAGGCACATGGTAGTATCACATGTCCTACCTCCAGCCCCTGCGCACAACTCTCACTGGCCAATGAGTTAAGAACAAATTAGGTATGTGTCACTTCTGGCCTAGAGTGTTTAATTGCCTATGGAGCAACTATGGCAACTGGCAACATTGAAAATGTGGCTGCTCCGTCAACCTGGGTCTCTAAGTAACTACAATGGCACCTGCCAACCTTTAATAGTCATATCATGTAGGTAAAATATTTATTTGTTTGAAGCAACAGAGATTTAGGGGTTCTTTCTTATCACAGCTTGATCTAGCCTACCCTGACTAACATCCTCTTAAACCAATGTGAAATTACACATGACTCACCAAAAATAATTCTTTTTACACTCCTAAATAATTCATTAGCTTTAAAAAATGAAATGCAAAAACTTAAAACAAAATAAAATATCTTCTTAGTCAGTCTGGGCTGTTATAATAAAGTGCCAGAAAGATCAGAAACTTTTTTCTCAGTTCTGGAAGCAGGAAGTCAGAGGACAGGTTAGCAGCATGGTCAGTTCCTGGTAAGGGCTCTCTTCCAGGTGTAGATGGCCAACTTCTTGTATCCTCAGGGCAGAGGGCAAAGAGAAGCAAGCTCTTTCAGAACACTTTTAAGGACATCGATCCTCTTCACAAGGACAGAATGGGATCCATTGAATCCTAATCATTGCTCACAGGTCTCGCCTCCTAATCCCATCATCACACTGGGGTGGAGAGGGGGAGTTTCAATATTTGAATTTGGGGGAGCACGCACGTTCAGCACATGACAATATCCAAGCTTGTAGAATGTAAGTAAAGTGACATTTACACAGAATCTTATGGTTCTTATTCATACATTAATCAACAAGACCGATAATAAATAAATTAAGCATTTATCTCAAGATAGGATAGAGAATACATAGAAATAGAACAGAGAATAGCTAAGAAACTCAAAGGTAAAAAAACTAATAAATACAAGAAAGAAAATACATTAGAAGAAAAGCAAAACTACAAGAGAGTAATAACAAAATCAAGTTTTTTCAGAAAAATATAAAACAATAAAGTTCTACCAAGACTGATAAAAAAAATTAAAAACAAAACAAAACAAATAAAAATAAAATCATAAAGAAATATTATACACAATTAAATGCAATACATTTGAAAACAGCACAAATAAAAAATGTTCTTAAAATATACATCAAAATTATCCAATTTAACTCAAGAAGAAATAGAAAAATAGAATTAAAATAAAGAACTAATCATTTATTTAGGAGTCAAAATTGATTTGATAATCATTAGCTCTCCCCACACAAACAAGAAAAAACTCAATTTAATGAAGCTTTATAAGTGATCTTACCAAATTTCAGACAACAAAGAATTCTTATATACCAAATGTTTCAAAGATGCAAAAAATAAGATAAGCTCTGTAACCAATATCCCAAGGCTAATATAATCTTATTTTTAAATAACATGGGCCAGGCATGGTGGCTCACACCTATAATCCCAGCACTTTGGGAGGCCAAGGCAAGAGGATTGCCTGAGCCCATGGGCTCGAGACCAGCCTGGACAACTTGGTGAGACCTCATCTCTACAATTAAAAAAAAATAAAAATTAGCCAGGTGTGGTGGCATGTGCCTGTAGTTCCAGCTACTTGGAAGGCTGAGGCAGAAAGATCACCTGAGCCTAACAGGTTGAGGCTGCAGCAGCCATGAGCGTGCCACTGCACTCCAGCTTGGGCAACAGAGTGAGACTCCAACTCAAAAAAATAAAAATAAATAAATAATTAAATAAATAAATAGCATGGTCTTCTGGGTGACTTGGTGGGGAAAAAATAAAACAAAAATTTTTAATGACAAAGCCAGTTTAACAAAAGAAGATAATGAAATCTCATTTATAATAAACAGGTAAAAATAATAAATAGCACATTAAATTTAGTACTCTTTATGTTTTAAAAAGAGATAGTGTATCATTACTAAGTAGAGTATACCTCATGGATTCAAGAATGAATCAACAACAAATATAAGAAGAGAGAAAGTAAAATTGTTATAATATATTCAGAAAAGAAGTGTTTGATAAAATTCAGTGCTTTCCAAAAAGTGGTTCACGCCTGTAATCCCAGCACTTTGAGAGGCAGAGACGAGAGGGTTGCCTGAGTCCTCAGGGGTTCGAAGCCAGCCTGGGCAACTTGGTGATATCTTGTCTCTACAATAAATCAAAAATAATTAGCCGGGTATGATAGCACGTGCCTGTAGTTCCAGCTACTTGGAAAGATAAAGCAGAAGGATCGCCTGAGCACAGCAGGTTGAGGCTGCAGTTGCCATGAGCATGACACTGCACTCCAGCCTGGGCAACAGAGATCCAACTAAAAAAAAAAGTTCAATGCTTTCTAGAGATTTAGTTTTCTTTTCTTTTCTTTTCTTTTTCTTTCTTTCTTTTTTTTATTTTTATTTTTTTTTGAGATGGGGTTTTCTATGTTTCCCATACTGGCCTCTAACTTCTGAGCTCAAGCCATCCTTTGGTCTCAGCTTCCTGAGTTCCTGATACTACACAGACACACCACTGTTCTTGCCTCAATGCTTATTTATTATTTACAAAATATATCTTAGTAAAGTAGAAACAGAAAGAAATTCCCTTACAAAGATAAAGGTTTTCTAACAAACGTAATGGAACATTTTGGAGGCATTCTAGTAAAGTCATGAACAAGACAAGGATACTCAAGAAAGCAATACGACATTGAGACAACAAAAACACTAGAAAATTTTAAATGTTAAGGAATAAAAAATTAAAAACCTGTTTTTATTGATATAATTGTTTAGAAAATCCAAGAGAATCAACATAGAAAATCAATAAAACTAGTAAGAAGATCTAGCAAGGCTACTGAATAATAATAGATTTACCTACAAAAATCAGCAGTGTTTCTATCAAATAGAAATAACAAATTATGAAATATAATCAGAAAAAAGATAACACTCAAATCATTAAAAACAGAGGGAAAAGCCTTATATAGGAAAAAGTTTAGCAATAAATCTAAGAAATGGTGTGTAAAACTGCTATGAATAAAATTTGTGTGTGTGTGTGTTTGTGTTGGAGTCTCACTCTGTCACGTAGGCTGGAGTGCAGTGGCATACTCACAGCCACTCCAGCATCAACCTACTAGACTCTGGCGATCCTTCCACCTCAGCCTTCTAAGTAACTGGAACTACAGGCGTGCACTACCATGCCCAGCTGAAATTTTTTTAATTCATTATAGAGATGAGGTCTTGCCACGTTGCCCAGGCTGGTCTCGAACCCACGGGCTCAGGCAATCCACTCAACTCGGCCTCCCTAAGAGCTGGGATTACAGGATGAGTCACTGAGCCATTGAATAAAATTTTACGTTTGCTTCAAGGGTATGAAATAAAACAAATAGAGAGGTCATCATGTTGATAGAAGAACACAAAATAATAAAGATTTTAATTCTTACAGAATAAATTTGAAAAACAAATACTCTTTGGTAAAATACCATAGATCAAAAGCAGAAATGAAAATGTAGAATTTTAGAACGATTGGATTTGAAGTTGTAGACAAGTAGAAGTTACCCAATCTGAAGAACAGGAAGGGGGGACATGTTGTAGAAACACAAAGAAAGCCACAGAAACCTGTGTCACAAAATTAAACAGCCAACATACATGTCATAGAAGTCCCAGAAAGATAAAACAAGGAAAAGGGGGGAAAACAGTACTTGAAGATACAACAGCTCAAAGCTTACCAAATTTTATGAAAAACATTAACTTATAACTCAAGAAGGTCAAAGGATCTGAAATAAGATGAGCAACAACAGTTAAAAAACAACCTTGCACCTAAGCACGTAGTACTAAAACTTCTGTATAGTAAAAAACATAAAAAGAAAATCATTTAAACTAAAAGAAAAACGATTACTCCGAATATAGAGAACAGTGATATGGTTAACAGTTGACTTCATGGCAGAAACAATGGAGGCTGAGGAAATTGAAACTGCATATTCAAAGCACTTACAGAAAACTGTCAAACAAGAATTTTACTCAAAGTGAACCAATCCATCACAAGTAAAAAGAAAATAAATATAATTCTAGATAACTAAAAATTGATAGAATTTTTTCGTGGCAGATCTGCTACAAAAAAAAATTATAAAACTAAGTCCTTCAGGATGAACAGAAATGTTACCAGAGGGTAATGTGGTTATACAGTAGAAATGAAAAACACCAGAAATGATAAACATATAAGGTACACTTTTATTTGTAAAATGTTTAAAATGAATACCATAGGCTGGGTGCGGCAGCTTAAGTCTAAATACTAGCCCTTTGGGGGGCTAAGGTGAGAGGATTATCTGAGCCCATGGGTTCGAGACCAGCTTGGGCAACATGGTGAGACCTTGTCTCTACACTAAATCAAAAAAAAATTAGCCAGATGTGGTAACACGCACCTGTAGTTC
The DNA here is from genome assembly GCA_963574415.1 of Tarsius wallacei. Lineage (NCBI taxonomy): Eukaryota > Metazoa > Chordata > Mammalia > Primates > Tarsiidae > Tarsius > Tarsius wallacei. The sequence continues at coordinate 22,069 of CAUYQG010185616.1, forward strand.
TGGCTACTTGGAAGGCTGAAGTGGAAGGATCACCTGAGCCCAGCAGGTTGACTCTGGGGTGGCCATGAGCATACTACTGCACTCCAGCCTGGGCAACACAGTGAGACTACAACTAAAAAAAAAATTTTTAATATAAATAAAGAAATAAACACCGTATTTTTGAATTTTTAATGTATATAGATGTAATATATAATGCCACTGAAGAGTTCCATATTTTAAGAAAAATGATTCAATATTAACTTTGAAAATATTTGGTAAAGTTGAAGAAGCTCATTAATTCCTAGAGCAACTACCAAAAAATGCAATAAAATATGGCTAAAAAGCCAATAGATAAAATAATTTATTTAACACCTAAAAATGACAATGAAGGAAGAGAAGATGCACAGAAAATAGATGAGACAAAAACAAATAACAAAGTGGCAGACCTAAATACATACATATCATGCAATTAGATATATAATTGGATTAAATTAATATAACATTGCATAAACATGTAACAAAATATAAATGAACTACACATTCTAGTCAAAATCCAGAAACTGTCAGACCATATTAAAAAGCAAGACCCAACTATACGCTCTCCATAATAGACAAGTTTTAAATATAGAGACACAGAGTGGTTAAAAGTAAAAGCATACAAAAAGCTATACCATGTAAATAGCATAAGAAAGCAGGAAAGGTTACACTAATACAGCCAAAATAAACTATAAGAAAGAAAAGAATGATCAGAAAAAACAGATGGGCATTACACAAGGATGAAAGGGTCACTATAGTGGTATAACATTGCTACTCTAAATATATATATATTGGCTTCACATAATAATAACATAGCTCCAAGACATGTGAAGACAATGCCAAACTAAAAGGAGAAATAGAAAAATAAATGTCACAACAAATTTGAGTTGGATATTTCAAAAATCTTGTCAGTAATTGACATGAAAACACTCTCAACCAACTTAACCTAATGGGCATGTAGTGAACACTCACCTAGTAACAACAAAGTACCCCTACTTTCAAGTAAAACATTCACCAAGACCATTTGTCAGAACATGATACAAGACAACATATTTAGAAGAAATGAAGGGAATGTTTTATGATCACAACACAATTAAATAAGATATTAATAATGGAAATGTATCTGAAAAATCCCTTAAATAACTAATGGATTTAGGACAAGATCACAAGACAAATTAGAATACAATTAGAACTGAATGTAAAAGAAAACACATGTCAAAACTTTGGAGACACAGCTAAGGCAGTACTTGGGCAATTTTAGCTTTTAGTGCTTACATAACGGGAAAGATATAAAATGTATAGTCTAAACTTCTGTCATTAAAAAAATAGAAAAAGGAGGCAGGGAAGATGGCGGCTGAGCCAGTCGGATTATGCGAGTCCCTATGTGAGTGAGTGAGTGTATGGAAAATTTTGTGTATGTGCTGGTGAGCGAGTGGGTGTGTGAGTGGCTAAGTGAGGGCTAGGGAGCTAGCAGCCAGGGATCTCCTGGTGCAGCAGATGGTGCCACAGTGTCTGGGCTTGGACCCTACCGATTCCCGGGATGCAGAAGCTAACGCCATTTTCTCTTTCTTTTCTTTTCTTTCTTTTTAAAA
>CAUYQG010185620.1:0-15930 GCA_963574415.1 Tarsius wallacei
CATACGCAAGTCCTTCAGTTAGCTCTGCAGAACCCATGTATATGAAAAGTTGGCTCTCCATATAAGTGGGTTTCATATTCTATGAATACTGTATTTTTGATCTGCATTTGGTTGAAAAAGATCTACATATCAGTAGACCCATGCAGTTTAAAACTGTGTTGTTCATGGGTCAACTATATTATCTCTTTCCTAGGAGAAATGATTGTTTTATTCTTTTAAAAATTGATTATATATATATATAATAACAGCTTTATTAAGATATAATTTGCATGCCTACAATTCAGTGGTTTTTAGTATATTTACAGATAAGTGCAGTCATCACTACAGTCAACTTTAAAATGTTTCCATCACCTCAAAAAAAAAAAAAAAAAAAACCCTGAACTCCTTAGCTCTTCACTTTCCCATCCCTGAGCTGGAAGCAATCTACTTTCTGCCTCTACAGATTTCTTATAAATGGAATTTATAATATGTGATTTTTTGTTACTGACTTCTTTTACTTAGCATAATGCTTTTAAGGTTTATCTATGTTGGAGCGGATTTCAGTACTTCATTTCTTTTTATGGCCATGTAACATTCTGCTATATGGATATACCACAGTTTTCTTATTCATTTATTGGTTGATGAATGGAGAGCTGATTTTTACTCTGAAAGGTAGTTAACTTAGCTAGAGTCAGACTCTGAACTCTCACTCCTGCTAAATAAATACAAATCTCATCCATTGATATCCTCCTTTTGACGATGAATACCACTGCAATTTCTGCATGTTCTTTTTTAAAAATTTTTTATTTTAAAATTGTGGGGTACAATTCAGGGTTAGGTATATAAATATTCATTGTGTAGGTACCCTTGTTGATGAGGTGTGTCTCCCTTCCCCAGTGCATGTTCTTGACTGCTATCCAATGACTTTAAATAGCTGTGTTTATATTTTGTTTGGAATTTAACATTGTTTTCTGTGTGACCATGAGTCAATACAATCTTCTCACCATCATTGTATGCTGAATTCACAGTGACTTGTGTTTCAATTGACAACACAGCTTATGAAGACTTCCACAGACTTACCTCCTTCAAATCTCAAAAACAGCTCCCTGTCCTTATTCCAGATAAATACCTTGGGTAAACAGAGAATATTACCAGTGATGTGAAGTCACTTCATCAATGTTAACTTAGAAGCTGAAATCTTAGAAACAGAGATTTTAGAGTGTGAGAGGTCTGTTGCAGATGGAATTCAAGTGTCCATTCTTTACTATTTACCATTATGAAAGTTGCACTTTAAGACTTGTAAATCGTATCACCCCTTATGATTTGGAGCTAAGCCTGGCCAAGGAAGCTATAAAATTCAACCTTTCCACAGTAGGCTGTTATCTGTCTTCCTAGAGGGGCAGAGAAAAGGTAGTGCAGGAACCATGAATACCCCCTTTGTCTCTCTCACCTTTGAGACAGTAATAATAATAATAGCCACAATAAAATAATCCTGACAATAAAAACATTTCTGTGAAGTTTTATCTCATCTTCAGCCCTGCCAAGTCCTAGTTAGTCCTTGAAGCCTCTCTGTAGCCTTCCGTTAGCTCCATGAGGGAGTAGGAACATGTTTTAGGCAACATTGTATTCTCATCCTGTAAGCACTGTGCCTAGCACCTCCCAGGTGCCCAGTAAGGGTTTGCGCAATGGATGTTTGAACAACTGGGCATATAATCTGATGAGAAGAAAATTTTGTGGTTCTGACATTCTGTATGACTATTCTGAATCTATTACTCACTTGCTTTCTTTCACTGATTTATTTATGAACCTCCACTTGGGAGAACAATAGGTAATATCTTAGCTGAATTTTTAATATTTTCAAAACTAAGTCCAACTCCCAAATAAAAGTTTTCAGTAATTGAACACAATTTCTAGGTTGTCATTTTAACCTCATTCCGTGCAAAAGAATGAGGAGGAAACCAGAAAATTAACCCTGCTTTTCTTTTTCATTCGTGTATTAAAAGATTGCACATACCATCAACAGTTACAGTTATCATAGGACCTAGAAATTCTTCATGATTTGGAGCAGAATAAAAAGTATCACAAATTCTTGGTGTCGCTGGGGATGTAATTTGAGTAGCGTCGGAGAAAAATATTTTGAAATAAAAATAAGAAGCTTTGCTAATGCATTGCATTTTTTTGTTTGTTTTGTTTCTGTTTTCGTTTTTGAGTCAGAGTCTCATTCTGTTGTACAGGCTGTATTGCAGTGGCATGCTTATAGACATCACAGCCTCGACCTGCTGGGCTCAGGCGATCCTTCCACCTCAGCCTTCTAAGTAGCTGGCACTACAGGTGTACACTACCATGCCCGGCTAATTTTTTGATTTATTATAGAGACGAGGTCTCGCCAAGTTGCCCAGACTGGTCTCGAACCCCTGGGCTCAGGCAATCCTCTTGTCTCTGCCTCCCAAAGTGCTGGGATTATAGGTATGAGCCACTGCACCCAGAAATGCATTGTTTTGATTGTTTTTCTTTTTAAAATGCAGATTATGTGACTTCTCTGGGGAGGCTTGTGGCTTCTCGGTATGCTGATGGCCTATTTCCACAGATCTACAGAGCGGAAGATGGCAGAGTATACAATGTAAGTCAGAGTCCCCTTGATGCACAGATCCTGTGACATGGTGCTGAGGTCACATCAGGGAGTGCACTGTGGGGAAAGGCTTGTGCTGCTTTGCAGTGATGCAGCTAAGCCACCGCTTTATCAAGGTGGGCTTTTCTTTTGACAGTGGTGGAGTGATGAAAGTCATGGCTAAGGAGCTGGGGACGCAACTTGACCTGTTAGAGATTAGTGCAGAAAGCTCTTGACCAGAGATGAAAACCTTTGCGTATCAACAATTTGTTTTGCCTTGAGAATAAGGGGGAAATCAATATGACAGAGATTAGCGAATGAAAGCCAAGAGCAAGCTGCTACTATCTGGCAAAAGCACTGAGAATAGGCGACAGAGTCTGCAGGTAGAAGAGAGAGAGCAAGCTGTGTCTCTGAGTGGAGTCCTTTGTTCCCAGCAATAAAGCACCTGACTCCCATGCTCCCACTTGTCAGCCTCTGTGCAGCCCTTGGTCCACCACATGGAGCTCACAGTCTGTTGGAGACATATGTCCCACCACTTCTATTTATTATTATTGCTTTCAAGGTACATCCATGAACCACTGCGACTGTTATTTCCTAATGTTTACAAGGTTTAAATTATTTTTTTGTTTTAAAGCAGGATTTACTGAGAGGACAGAAAAGCTCCCACAGTGGGACGGGACCTGAGGGGGTTGCCCAGTTTAAATTACTTGTTTTCGTTTTTTGAGTTGGAGTCTCACTCTGACGCTCAGGCCAGACGGAGTGCAGTGGCACGCTCACAGCCACCCCAGCATTGACCCGCTGGGCTCTGGCGATCCTTCAGCCTCAGCCTTTCAAGTAGCTGGAAGTATAGGCATGCACCCTACCATGCCCAGCTAAGTTTTTGATTTATTGTAGAGATGAGGTCTCGCCAAGTTGCCCAGGCTGTTCTCGAACCCGTGGGCTCAGGCAATCCTCTCACCTCGGCCTCCCAAAGTGCTGGGATTACAGGCTGAGCCACCAGGCCCGGTCTTAAATAACTTTTTAAACTAAGCCTCATCCTAAGCAATAATATCCATGGCACATTGAGCTTGGTGTACTAAGTATATATATATTTTTTCATCTGAACCATATTAAAATTGATACAGAACTCTTTAAAATGTCTACCCCTTTACCATCTAAGTCCACTTCCACATGCCCTGTGGTCTGCCCACCCTGGTTTGTGTATAGCAGGAACTGTGAGCTCCAGCAAGGGAGTTAGGAATTCTGCCTTAAAGGGCCATGAGGAGCCACAGAGAAGTGATGCTGGGGCTTGTGGAATGTGCTTGAGAGACACGTGGGAGGGGAAAGGAGCGTTTACGGAGCCAAGACACGGAAATGTGGGATTCAGAATGTGTTCTGAAAGCACATTTTCCTTAACCATTGAGACATCTGGGGTATTCTGGAGGTTTTAAAATTTTGTTTGTTTTTTGAGTACCAGATCTTCTTTTAAACTTGATTTGTCACAGAGTTGGACACAATGTTTTCTCATTTCCTTTCTGTCTTCTTTCTCCCTGTGCCCTGAAAGGCCTTGTACACTTTTGTCTAATCTATGCGGAGAATTGTTTATTCATGCATACAAGAAATTGTCCTCAAGTCTCTGTCACCTCCTGGGGGCAGCTCCTAAGGGTGTAAGTGGCAGCGATGGTTGATCAGGGACAGGGGAGCTTAGCTTCAGAGGAGAACACAGGACAAGTCATGAGCAGAAGGATGAGTAGCTGGGATGGCATTCCTTGCAGGAAGCCAGGCAGATGTGCTGGCATGTTCAGAGGCATTTTCAGAAATATTTTTGGCATGTTGTACTTAGGAAAACTTTTTAGTGAGACATATTTTTCCATCTACCTTTGATGATCTTTTTCTTCTACCTAATTACCTAAAAGTGCCCCTGGGCAGGCATTTTCTGAGAAAGGTAATCTGTAACTATAAAGATAAAACACAATCTGGGAACTTTTTTTTTTTTTTTTTTTCTAAGAGGACTGCATTTTGAATAGATCACATCATCATCTTTTCTACTGTGGGAAATCGTCCAAGCGTCTTTCAGTTGAAAGATAGGAACACTGTCTCCTGGATTCTGCTGGGTTTGGAAGATCACTTGCAACGTTGTTATTAGTGCACAGTTCTTGATGGCAGCAGTGTGGTTCAGATGACTTATTTTGGTGCTGTTTTATTGTTTTTGTCTTTTACTTTAATTTTTCATCAAGCTGACAGCTAAATCAGAACTGATCTATCAGTTTGTGGAACACTTAACACAAGCTGTGGAGAGCTACAAGCAGCGGATGGACTGGCTCACCAGCAAAAGCAGGCAGATTTTTGGTGTCATCTTGGAACAGTGTGTCACCATAGTGCTGGATTTTGGCGGCATACTGGAGGGGGAGCTTGATCGGTGCCAAGATGCTCTAATAATGGTCCTCCAGGAGCAGGTGGCTCACATAACCAAGTTCAATATCATACGGTGAGTTCCCATAGGAAGAGAGCCTTGCAGTGAAACTTCATAGTAATCTGTACCTATTTGGAGTTAAGTAGCATAGCTAGCATAGCTAGCTCTGTGGTGAGGGAGAGGTGTTATCTTATTTCCTAGAGTATACAATTTCAGCAGAAAATCCATAATGAATAAATCTTAGGAAAATTTTATCTGCTTTGCACAGGGCATCTTAGCTTTCACATTAAAAGAGATTTAGGAACATACTTCAATGCATGGGAAGGTTAGAAATATTTGAATATGAATTATGTCGAGTATATATTTAAGGCCATAAATCTCTTCACTCATATTAGATTTTAGCTTGGGTAATGAATTCAAAGGTCACAGATTTCACTGCTTTTCCAGACTGAGTTGACAACTCAAGCTGACCTCCTCTGTAAGTTGACCCCTTCAACCAGAACAACAGGTGGCTGGTTTTACAGAATTTCCCGTATTCAGGGTTTTCACAATCAATTATTTATGGATTCTTGGCCTCAAGAAAATTTGGACCTCAGTCCTAACTTCTCATCTGGAACACTGGTTGCACCTCCCTGACAAGAAACATCTGGATAAGGCAGGGATGGGAGGCCTACCTAACTGAGTTTTTCTTTTTTAAACAAAATACTTTCAGCTAAATAGAGAATATCTTTGGGGATGATGCCTAATTCTGTTCTTTCCCAGATTCCTCTTTCTGACACAGATATATTGTTAAAGAAATTAAGTGCTTGAGTCTGCAAAGCTTTCGCTTTCCTAGAAATGTTTGCTGTAACATATATGCCCCCCAGCCAGATTCTCTACCTAGGGAAGTCACGCAGGGACACAGTGTGAGCCAGCTCTGCCTCTGGAGGTGGGCTACGGGGGGCAATCAGGCCAATTTATTTGCAGTTATAAACACAGAGACAAATTCAAATGGCTCTTCTTTTGTGGATTTGGAGGTTTCCATCAGTCATTTCCAAGCTCAAATTAAATGGTTTAACCACATTGTCTCAGGATTTAAACCACTAATGCTCTCCTGAACTCAAAACAATATGATTTTTGCTCCCCTAAAAAGGTAACTGATGGGAATCTTTCAGAAAAATGAAAACAATGCCGTCAAAGAATTAGAAATAAAATTTTTGAGTAATACCATTGCTGGAGATTTGTGAATCTTAATACTACAAATTCTTATAAATTTGCTATTAATGGAAGATAGTTACATGTAACTGTCTATTTATGAAAATAACTTCTCTCAATATTCTTTGAAGCGCTGACTTTTAATACTTACGTATAAGGTTTTTCTCATGTAAACATTGTTTTTTCTAGTCAGCACAGCTTATGGAAGGTCATGGTTCTTTGGGAACCCGCCTTAAATAGTTTGCCCATTTGTCAGTAGCTTGAGGGCTGAGATCTCTTCTTTCTCAGCTCTGGAAATGGATGTCAGGTGGTTTGATGCTCATGGCGATGAGGCCCAGTAGCAGGGATCACTGTCCAGTGACCATTCTATGTGTGTCCTTTCAGGGTTTCTCAAAAGCCTGTGAAATGGCAGGAAAATGCTACTCCCGTGACCAAACAATCCATAACCACTGCCATCAGCTGGGTTGAGGAACTGACTTTTGAACCCACTGTAAGCGAGATTAGCCATCTTGAAGCTCTGCTGGAAGCTGGGAAAGACACAACTGTAAGTGTGTGATCATGACTGGCCCTGGGTCACAAAGGTGGCTTCAAGCTTAACTCTTCACACTTAGCATCTTCACACTGCCCCTCAGCTGATCTCGGGTCCTTCTCCACAGCATCCCACGGAGATCCCATCTTGGTGTTAAAAACTCCGTGAGTCATAATCCAGTTCACCTCTGAATTTGGAACCAATTGAGAAATAGGGTACAGGCCCCAGATGGGGATCAAAAGAGCAGCTTTGGTGACTTCAGAGCTGAACCAACCAAAGTAAGACTCCAGAATACCTGTCCCTTGAGCCTGGCTAGGCTCCATCTATGGGGTGATCGAGGCCTCGGGGAAGACACTCATTTAGCCGGTGCCAGGAAAGCCAAGTGCTACTCACATCCACTGAATATCGGGAAAGAACAGGGAACGAGGCCTTAGTTGTGCATCTCTGATGCATTCATTAAACTCTTGCCCTCCTGCCAGTTAAGAGTAGTCATTCCATCTCTTATGGAGAGGAGAGACAGGTTAGAAGACTCCTCACAGAACCCTGAGGGTGAGAGAATAAGGTTGCCTCAGCATCCATGTTCTGAATCTTTCCTAGTTCTTTTTTGCACTTTCCAAGGTGCAGTACATCCAAGCTGATCAGTCCATCTATTTTTGGATGCTAACATGCTGACATATGCATTTTGATAGAGACTTTTTGGAAATAAAACTTTACCTGGGAAAAGTGATTGAATGGTGGTGTTTTATGTCTCTTTCAGCGACTGGATCTGTGTCTTTGTGAGTGACTCTAGTGATGGGACTGTTAGGGGCTGTGGCGAGCTAGTGGGGATGAACTCTGAGTGGATGAGGTCCTTTGGCCAGACTCAACTCCCCGGGTAAGGGTAGGTCTGCTTCCCTTGGGAATGCAGATTCTTAATCCTTGCTTCCTCCACTCTGAAAGCTTGGGGTTTCTGTAGGGTTCAAGGTTTACTCAGCTGCATTCAGAACTGCTTTCTTAGAGAAAGAGGCCAAGTGCTGGCACCTTGAAAGATAGCCCCTAATGTCACTGGCCTGTGTTTATCAATCCAGAGGGTGAGGGCTTGAAATTGGAAACACATTGTTTTTCCTCCTGAAGCCTAAGGAACAAATGTTTTCCATTAAGGAAGAACCAGAAACAAACTGCTTTGTTCTTTGGCCCTTTAAGTTTGTTTCAACATCTGTAACATTTCATGTGTTTGGACACCTTAATGAGCAGCCAAGAAATGAAACATTTCACAGGCTGTTGGGCATGTGTGCATGTGTGTGTGTGTGTTCATAGTTGCTCTCTTTGTCTGCAAACCTGGCAATTGTGGTCCTAGCTGACCCTGGCCACCTGATGTAACTGCAAGATCTCTCTGTGACCTCGCTTTGCTATTTCAGTTCCGTCTGACTTGTGCCTCTCCTTTTTCTGAAATTCATTCCCAGCCCAGGAAATAAGGAACAATTCAGTGAGTTTTAGGTGTCCTATGGAAGAGACTCAAGAAAGATGCTCCCAGACACTGGTCATCAAATGTAACCTGAACACTCTTTCTTTTAATAAAATGGCATTTATTATGGATTTTGTAATCAGTATATAATTATATTTTTAAATTTTATCTTATATGCATAAGATCACAGCCAAGAAAGTTAACCACAGTTTCAAGTTTTATCACCAGTTACTTTTGCTATTTTATCACGTTTAAAAATATTCCCTCTTATGACTTACTTCAAACAGTGACCTATAAATTTGTTTAGACAATAAATAATTAAGGGCCTTTTCTCTTGTCAGAATAATTTTAAAAATTAAACGCGTAAGAAACTTTTTGGTGATAGCCTCTGCCTTGAAAATCTATAGGGATTTTTCTAATTCATTTTCAAATCATCCCACAACCTCTCTGCTCAAAGAAACCACATCTTTGAAGTAATTTGTGCGAACACTTTACAAGGCAAAAACTTACAAGACCCTATTGCCATCATCACTAATTTTAACAAGTCTAGATATATTCTCTCAGTTTTCTTAATTATAAGATGTCAATAATATGGACACACTTTTAATATAACAGAATATTTCATTACATCAGTTTCCCATCAAAAATCATTTAATTATTATATTGGCCATTTCCATTAACTGGCAGGTGGCTCTGCCACTAACGGCTCCCAAGGTTTCCATTGCATCATTTTTCTTGCCAGACTTAGTTCATTTTCAGCCTGAAGAATCCCCTCTTTTATTTGACCACCCTGAAGTTGGTTTTCTAATTTCGTAACATCTGGTTCTGCTTTAACCATAGCCAGCTTCTCATTTGCAGTCTGTTCTGTATACTTTCTATAGGCGGCACTTTTTAGGGATTTGCTCAAGAACATCAAGAATCGTTGTGTACAATATTCTTAGCCTCTCGTGTGGAGTGTCACATACAGCCAATCCCACGAGGCCAGTGGTCTTCTTCAGAACCCCCAACATGATAGCGCTGACGAGCCGAGGACACACAGCCTTCTCCTGAACGCTCTTGAGAAGAGCCTGTGTAGGGCGGCACATGCAAAGTACAACCAGACTGCTTTGTCCCTCCACCTATAGCCTCTGTCCAGGGGTGTTCCCAAGGAACATTCTAGTAAATGCAACTGCCTCGTATATTAAAATGCCATACCCTATGTTTTATGAGACCTAAAAAAAGAAAAAAGCATATGTGTGTGTGTGCGTGTGTGTGTGTGTGTGTTGGGGAGTGTTTATGGGTTCCCATAAGGCCTGGTCCTCTGCTCTGTGTCCCTCATGTTCACACCAGTGAGTTCCAGATTCATCCAGTTGATATGAAGAGAAGAGATTGAAGACTTAAGACATTTTTAACAGTAAATATAACATCCAGACTTTTCCTACTGATGATAATCTGCTTTGGGTTAGCATCTCCCTCCATGAGTGGGTCTTGAGAAAAACCCAGAAAGTGGGTATTGTCTTGTGTCCAAAAGTTAACACACAAGTCCAGTTTTTGCATCAAGTCCTTATGAGAAAGGGCTGAATGATGTGCTTACTTATGGTGAAGGAGGATGCCCAGAGGCCGCCGACCTCCTCCCGTGCCAGGCTTTGTAATCAAGGTGTGCCAGGAAGACTGAACAGCAAGAGATGCCAGAGGTGAGTCTTTGAGTCTAAGAGGAACCCGGGCAGGGTGTGGGATCTGTTTAAATCCTGGCTGTACTTGAAGATCACTATGGATGGATGTGTTGCTATCATGTCCTGTGAAACAGAACCTGGTTCATGGGAAGGGCAGCATGTGGGTACTGAGGAAGTGTCTGGCGGTTGAGAAGGGTTGGCTTCCTCAGAGCCCAGGTGTGTTGACCAGCGCAAGATCTCTGTTCTTCAGTAGCTCTGGTCCAGGACATATGTCTTTTGGAAGTTATTAGCTCCCCGGGTCTTACTAGGAGGGGTGGTGTGCCAGGGGCCCAGGGAGGCCAGCTGATACAGGATGAAAGAAAAGGCTGTTTAGACAAAGCCCTGGTTCTAAGCTGCCTAAGAAGGCTCACAGCGGGACTTTGCTTGTCTTCCAGAACACGGCCACCTGCCAGAAGACACCTGTATTTCTGTTTTTGTCCTCTAGACCTCTCTCCCATCCACCTGTAGGCTTATATCTCCTTAGTTTTTTGTTTCTTTTAATCATATTCACTGGGATGCCAAGTGAGTGAATTAAAGACAGATACACATGATTCCATACGGAGCCTGACTGTTAGCCGGAGTCCTGACCACATCAACCCATGAACCTGGCAGTTCGTTTGTTTCTTTATAGTGATTCAGACAGGCACCAAATCTTCATTTTTGCATCTCTGATGCTTAACAAGGGGTCTATTAATTTTTGTTGAACACCAAAGGAATGAAAAGGAAATAATGTTGCCATTCTTGAGTTTGGGGGCTAGATGTGGGCCCAAGAGATTCCTATCCCCAACCCATGGCACAGATTTTAATTTTTTTGAGTTGAAGGGAGGTGGTCTGGGTGAGACCAGGCAGGTGAGTTTGCTGAACCTTGTAGGACTATAGTGGGGATGATGGGTGCGGACAGGGACTCTGAAGCCTGGGTGATCAGGGTGTCTGTGGTGGTCAAGGATGTTAGGAGGGATCTGAGACATGAAGTAGTGGGGAATGGTCACCACAATAGAGGGAATCAGAAGATCAAGTGGGCCAAACCAGGAGAGGGCTGCTACAGGTACGGGGGGATTTGGAGGTTACATCCAAGGTCTTGAGTTGGTCAAAAACGCTGGAGTTCAAAGTTGCATGCAGGATAAGACACAGTTTTGCTAGATCTCTCACTGCTGTTCTGGTTGACTTTCTGCTCCTTGAAGAGTGGAGATTTTTATACCTAGAGGCCTTGGGGAGGAGAACACAGGTTCAAGAGCCAGAGCAGAGGGAAATAAGTAGAGGGAGGCATTCCCAGTCTGTTTCTTTTTCTCCTCAAAGCCGCAGCCAGGAAGATGTCAAGGACTCCTTGGTGGGGGAGAATGCAGGTTACCACATGAAGCTGCAGAATGAATGGCCCAGATAAGATCAGACATTTCAAGTCAAAACATGAAGGGCCCATATTACTTTGTGCACTATGAGGTGGCAAGAGCTTTTGACTCGCTCTTAAGAAGCTGAATGGAACCTGTGTATCTTTTTTTTTTTTTTTTTTTAATCAAATCTAGTGTCAATCAGCACGTAGGGAAACGCTGGTGAATGAGAAGACTACTCCTGGTCTGGATGTGGCTACTCATCCTCAAGACTGGCTCTTGCCCTCAAAGAGTCAAAGATACTTGCTAAGGATGGGGATAACTCTCTTAAGCCATACAACCTCCTGTGCCCAACTTTTACTCCGTGGTGTTGATACCAGGGGGTAGGAGCCTGAACCCTTGGATGATGAGAGAGCCATGGAAATGAAAACAGTATCTGCCTGTGGCCACCTTCTCCGTGCCATGATCTTGCTTTCCCAGTTCAGGGACTCGCATTCATCTCTGGGACTCACGTCCATCTCATGGCAGTGGACAGCAAGGGCGGAAACTCATGGGGTCAGGCAGCCTAGGCTTACTAGCTCCAAGATCAAATCAATGATCCTTTCCAAGTCTCAGTTTCTTCATCTGCAAACTGGGCATGATAACAATAATTCATACTCCGCAGGACTGCTGTGAGTATGGAACGGAATAATTCCTTTCAGCTTATCACCTCAAAGAGCCACTAACCCTAAAGCCGCTGTGCTTTAAGAGGCATTTTGCCAATTTAGAAGAAGATGGGAACAAGTAGCATATTTACTATCTTCTCTGTTTTTCTAAATGTCATTATGTGAGCAGAAAGGCAGTGTGCAGGAGGTGGGGGGATAGGTGATTCATTGTAAAGCATGTACCAGGCCATCTGTAACACAGATAACTGAGAGGTGACTGAAAACATTTGCAATTAAGAAGCTAAGTAGCCAGACTCTGTGCCTCAGCCTGTAATCTTGCACCTTGGGAGGCTGAGGTGAGTGGATCGCCTGAGCCCGCGGGTTCGAGACCCACCTGGGCAACTTGGCGAGACCTCATCTCTACAATAAATCAAAAAATTAGCCGGGCATGGTAGAGCACGCCTGTAGTTCCAGCTACTTGAAAGACTGAGGCGGAAGGATCGCCGGAGCCCAGCAGGTCAAGGCTGCGGTGGCCGGGAGCAGCCACTGCACTCCAGTCTGGGCGACGGAGTGAGACTCCAACTCAAAAAAAAGAAGCTAAGTAGTGAACTTAATGAATAGTGAATAATACCATAGTCTTAGTAAAGGAAAGGAAATCCTAACTCACTTTTGGTTACAGCAATTTTTAGTTTGATGAAATCTCAAGGGAAAAACATTTCTGCACATGGATTCCAGTTCCTTGGGTTATTGCCAGAGCAAAGGAGCTGAGATTACGATGATGTGTCACAGCGAAGGAGGTGTGTCAGGCACTGCTGACAGACCACCTGGAGACGAATGTCCTCACCTCCCCATTGAGCTAACAAGACCTAGAAAATACACTGTGTCTGCTCCACTGTCTTGGGCCATGTGTCATTTTAGATCTTTATGACAGGATAAGCTTGTCCCCACGCTAAACCTAGGCACTGACGCATCTGAGAAATTCTAACAAATAACAGTGCAGCTAAATGGAACCTTTTAAATATGTCTTACACAAGGTCATATACAACACCGGGAAAAGAATGGAATAGAACACATTTGCTGGAAGAACAATGTTAGTTACCTAATAAGTAATCTGGAAAACATCGTTTCTTCCTTTTTTCCATGTTTCTTCTACCTTCCAGGTTACTGACTGAAAGAAATTTACAGCATTCCTCAGTCTTACCTCCCAACTAAATCCTGACTTGTGCCCCCGTGTATTTATAATAAAATATAGTTAAAAAAATAAAATCAGGGAGCTGATGTTGAAAGATCTGAGACAGAGAGACCTGAGGAGGGGGCAGAAGGGGTATTGCTGAGAAGCCTGTCTCAGCCCTTCCTCTGGCCTTCTAATTCAAGCCTGGGTCCTCACCGCCACCCCCATCTTCCTTCTTAGGCACACAGCCTGCTGTAGGCAAAACACTCTAACCAAATGGGAACCAACCATGAGGCCACCCTCTTCTCAGCCAGGTGAATTTAAAGTCCAGGTTTGACATTGAGGTAGAGTCATTTATTGACTATCTTCAGTTCATGGGGGTTTGGCATCAGAGTAAGAAGAGGGTCATGAATCCTAAAGGGATAATGACGTCTATTTATTCACTAAAACACATTTGCTGGGGTTTCTTCCCCAGTCATCTGTGGACGCAATATATCAGGACATTTTTAGGGGCAGGTTGAGAGGATATGCATTCCTGGCTCTCCTTGTTCTTATTGCTTTCTGAGATTTATATAAATACGCACACATAAATACACACTTGTTTAAACTCACTCATGAAGAATAAACCGCATTCTCCCTCTTTTTACAAGTAAAATACTGAAGTTAGAGCATTCACCCGAGGTTACAGAGCTCATGTGGCAGGGGAGATAAACACCCAGAAGCACAATACTAGGAAAGAACAAGAGTGGTGGGATTCAGGTCAGGGTGGGAGGGACAGTTGTCACAGGGGCCCTCTCGGGTGAGTTTTCTAGCTTTCTAAATTCAGCAGGAAGCACTGCTTTGTGATGGTCTGCTACCTGGGCGAAGTGTGCATCTCCCAGAATCACTGGTTTGAGATTGTGTGTTTGTGAGTGTGTGTGTGTGTGTGTGTGTGTGTGTGTGTGTGTGCTCACACTCAGGCGCAGAGATTGCTCGTTTTCCCATTCTTATGGTCTGGTATGGCAAAGCAAGTCAAGGTCCAGTAGGGAGAAATGGTCATGGGCTAGGTCCTGGCTGTGTAGGTCCTGGCCCCTGACCATTTCTCCAGGCATGTAAGTCTCTGATGAGATGAGGCCAGAGGATAAACCAACTGGGAATGTCTCTTCCTTTCCACATTCTGCCACAGACTAAGGAGATGTGAGTCTGCACTGTAGAATTCTGGTACCATCATGGGAAATAGCTAAAAAACTTCTTGTTTACAGTGGCTGTGCCAATACCTCTTTCATTTCTTGACTTGAAAATAACCTCTCCTAACCTGTGTATTGTATTCGTGGGCTCAGGGGAAGCTGTTTGCCATATCTGCCAACTATATTCTTCTCATGCAATACTCAAGACTGTAGCCACTGCCAACAGAGCTTTCAGCACCAGGTCTTCAATATCTCCCTTGCTGACTTTGACCCTGATGTCCTTCCAAAACACCGAGCAGTACTGTGCTTCTTGCAGCTCTCCCTGTACCTTCTTCTTTTATTTTTAAGAGATAGTTTTATAGAAAGTGCGTTGCCACTGGGTCCAGCACAAGGCTAGGGCATGACAGGGAGATCAATCATTCTTGTCACTGTTTTGCAGATTGAATCCATTTACTACTTTGTGGTGGGGGATATTCCTGAAGAATCCAAGGAGCTTCTCCTCCAAAGGGCTGTGGAGATCCCATATCCAGTCTACACGGTGTCCTTCAATGCCAGAGGAGAAGGCACTGTAACTTTTCTAAAGCACCTGAGTTCCAAGACCCACAGCAGGTAGGCAGAAAATGTGCTCTTGAGTGACAGCAAGTGGGCTGCCTGCGTACACAGGATCAACAGGGAGTCTTGGATTCTTTGAGGTCTTCTTAACCGATCTGTTGTGTTTGTACCCTCTTTCCAGTGTAGTCTTTAGTCTCCATGCACCTTTTCTTTTCTTTTCTTTTTTTTGAGTTGGAGTCTCACTCTGTTGCCCAGACTGGAGTGCAGTGGCCGCTCCCGGCCACCATAGCCTCGACCTGCTGGGCTCCGGCGATCCTTCCGCCTCAGCCTTCCGAGTAGCCGGAACTACAGGCGCGCGCTACCACGCCCGGCTCATTTTTTGATTTTTTAATTGTAGAGATGAGGTCTCACCAAGTTGCCCAGGCGGGTCTTGAACCCGCGGGCTCAGGCAATCCACTCCCCTCAGCCTCCCCAAGCGGGGGATTACAGGCTGAGCCACCAAGCCCGGCTACCTTTTCTTTTCTATCCTGTATTCATCATGCCTTTTTATTTTCTGTAATTCTGATTTCTTGATATCTTGGGGCCTTGCTGGCCCAGGCTAGCCAATTCCTAGAGATAGTAAGTGACTCAGCGGGGCGCACATTCATATGCAAACCAACCAATCCAGGCTGTCACAGTCAGGACCCTGTCCTCTACCCTAATCACCCAGGGCCAGGCACCAGACAACTTGGGACAGCTCCTACCCCAGAGCTCACTGAAATTATTCAAATTAGCCAATTCTAAGCCTCCTTACCCTCCCTTCCTGTTCCTTCCCTTGGGAACCACGATACTTATTCTCATCCACCTTTTTATCTCGTTCCCTCTGCTTCCTGGTTGGCCCTGATGCTTCCCTGTGTGGCCCTGCATGGCCTGGCATGCCTCTCCTCTTGGAACTGTATAGGCTGCTGGGGCCGCCATAATAAATTACCACAGGCTAGGTGGCTTAAACCATAGACATTTATTTCTTACACTTCTAGAGACTGGAAAGTATAAGATCAAGGTCAGTACGGTTTCATTGAGGGCCTCTCCTGCCTTGTAGGCAGCTGTCTCCTCACAGTGTCCTCACATGGTGGGTGGGTGGGGGGGGAGATTGGGCTCTCTGGTGTTTCTTCCTCTTTTTATAAGGTCACTACTCCTATTTGAGTAGGCCTTTACCCTTATGACCTCTTTTAATTTACCTCCTTATAGGCTCTATC
>CAUYQG010185624.1:0-29557 GCA_963574415.1 Tarsius wallacei
AGAGAGAGAGAAATGGAGGCCGAGGTTAAAAAAAAAGTAAAAGAAAAACAGGACCCAAGAGTGAAAGTGCAAAGGAGACAGAAAGAAACAGAGGGTGAAGAAATGGGAGACAGAGTAAGAGAGAAGGTTAGCGAGAAAGCAGGGAGAGAAACCTGTGTGGATGGGGAGGAGAAGGCTGGGGGGAGGGGAGGAGGAAGATTAGGGCAGAGGGACGAAGGAAGGGGGGAGGGGCCTGCCGGCTGGGGTGTCTCCCGGGGACCCTGACCCCACCGCAGGCGGCCAGGCAGCTCACCTCCCTGCCGAGCTCGGGTTTCAGGGCTTGGAGCGCGTGCAGGTTCGGGAACGCAGGCATGTGCAACGCATTATGAAGAAAGCCTTAAAAAGCCCTCGTTTATCGCTGTTTACGTTATGTGATTGAGGGGAGAATTTGCCAAGACCAAAGGTTACTGCTGGTGTTTCTGTGACGAATATTACCTCCAACTCCAGCAATTAGCTTCGCAGAGTCTGTGGGGGCTTCAAGAACGGATCCAACGTGCCCGGTGGGTTCCTCACTGCCAGCGCCTCTGCTAGGCTGGTGGTGAACGCAGCTTCCCTCTGCACGGAGGGGCGGGCACCTGGCCTGGGGGGAATGGGGGGGGGGCTCGGTTTCCTTTCCTAGAGAATGGGGAGGGGCCTAGGCTGGACCTGACATTCCAGGCTCCCTGGCCCTTGTGGTCTCTTTCCCCTGGTTTTGCTCCCCCTTTGGCTTTTCTCTTAGGCTGTTTCTGTTCACAGTTGGGCTGAGCAGATCTTTTCTTGAGACAATTAAGGAAATTGCCTGTATGGTAATTAGTGAGTGGTAATTAGTAAACGTTTTTTTTCTGCCAAGAAGACAGACCTAAGAAATCGGCCCCTCTCCGCCCTGGCTTCCTGGACTGGGAGGCAGGGTTTTGTGCAACCTCAAACCTGACCAGTGTACCTCAGTTACTCCATCTGTAAGCAGGGTAAGGACAGCACCTACATCACAGGGGACTGTGAGGAGAGTGCCAAGAGCTTATGACAGTTCCGGAGACAAAGGTGGCACAAGGTGGGTGTTGTACCCAGGCTGTCCAGCCACCTCTCCTGTAGGACCCCATCACTAGCTCAGTCTATCACACATCCCAGGGCTCAGGAATCTGGGGAGACTGCTCTGAGAGAGGCAAGAGAACCACCTTGCTCCCCACTTCCTGTCCCAGGCACTTTGCAAACCAACCTGCTAAAGTCACAGAGATGGTACTGCCGCACTCCCCATTCTGGCTTCCTCCCACCTGTAGGAGGCCTGCAGGTTGGAGACACCAGCCCCCCAGGGACAGCTGAGAGCTGAACTGACCTTAAATGCACAGACTGAAGCCAGGCTGCGGGGGTCTCCCCTGTTCTGCCCTTTACTTTGTGGGCACCAAACAGGTGTCTTTGCTTTTGGGGTTCCTCACTGGAAAACAGGACTGAGTATCCTTCCCTCTAGGGTGATGGAGAGGAGGCAGTAGATCCCACAGCGGGGCACCCAGAAATGGGCATAGAGCAGGCTGTGCTCAGGGAGGTCTCTGAGCATTTGCTAAGCCCCAGGGGCTGGAAAGGATCAACCCCTCCCACTCAGGATTGGGAGGGGGAGGGAATGAAGCCCACCCAAAGGAGCGGCATTATCACTTTAGATACTGGGGTCCAGGCCATCCAGCTCAGATCTGGGGAAGGGTCTGGCCGCCTGCCCTCCACCCTCCAGGAGGGCCTGTGGGCTCCCAGGACATCCTCCTGGCCACGTTCCTTATCTACACAGTTCCTGGGCCAACTGCAGAGCTTGGGGCTGCAGTTGGATCTCGAAGTAACAAGCAAGATGGTTCTCAGGTGAACTGACAGGCCCAAGTCACAGCTGGGAGCCAGAGACAAAGGCCACTCAGGGAGAGGGGATCCTGATGGGGCTCTGTCCCCAAAAGGCCGCTCTTCCGGCCAGTGTGGCCTCAGCTGCTGGAAACTCACCACCTGTGTCCATCATGTGGAAAAAGTCTGCCCTTGGCAGTTGTAGAGGGAGGACAAAGCAACATGAAGAGGCAGCAGGCTCCCTGGTCTCGGGCAAGAAGGGGGCCTCTCGGATCCCTGAAGTCATTCTCTTTCTCTGCTACTATGACCCCACTTTATAGATAAGGAAACTGAGGCTCAGGGGGATGTAACCATGCCTGGAACACACATTTGCCAACATGCTGAGTGGAACTGGCCTTGTCTTCCTGTCTGGAGCCCCCAGCACCCCGCATTGAGCCAGCAGGTCTTGGAAGCCCTGTCAGTATCTTCTTGGCATCTCCCAATCGGGGCTCAAAGGTACCTGGAGCTCTGTCAGTCCCAAACCAGGGCCAAAGCCCATGCCCTGTCCCTCCCTTCCCCCAACCAAACATCTCTTTGGGACAGTTTCTGGCCCACGGATGGCAGCACCCGACACCTAGGCCTCAGGCTCCGACCTCAGCTCCCCCCGCCCACTCCTCCACACAGCAGCCACAGTGGGAGTGTCTCCCCTCCCCACCCCCCATGCCTCTGGCACCCATTGTCTGAGAGCCTCAGGCCTGAATGTGGGACCCCTGCCTGCCAGTCCCAGGGCTTTGTCCTGTCCCACCATTGCCCAACCCACCTCCACCTTCCACTGGGCTCCATGTCCCAACCCAGTCATCCAGACCACCCCTGGGGTCACACCCTGCCCTCTGGGCACGTGGGCAGCACTGCCTGGCCCTGCTGGGCAATCCTGTGCTGCTCCTAGACCTCCTCCAGCCTGTGTACTCCTTGAGGCCCACCTTGGGCTTTGAGGCTGATGGCCAGGTTGCTGGGAGCATCCCTGCGGCTCTTCAGGCCCCCTCCCACGGTCGGTCTCAGCACCCCGGGCCCCTCCTAGGTCAGTGACCACAAACCCTGTAACCTGAGGCCCCCCGGAGGGACCTGACAAGCAGTCACAGCTCCACTTCCCCCTTCAGATGAAGCCGGCTAATTCCTCAAGGTCGCCTGTTCACCTCCACATAAAGCACCCATTCTTCCTCGGCTTGGGGCTCGGGTGGGAAAATATTTTCCAAAGGTCAGTTTTCCAATTATACTTAAAATTTGAAAGTTCATTTTTTTTTTTTTTTTGCCTCCCCTCGGTGCAGCCGCGTTCTGCTAATTTCATAAAGATACCATTTAGCTGAGGTAGGTGGGATTCTGGGCATCAGAACAGCTTCCCAACGTCAACAGCCAGCCGTAACCGTAACTACCGACTTCCCATCATTTGTGGGGAAAAAAAACGTTTTTCTCCCCAAAAATTATGGCCTGTAGGAACCAGACAACATCCCCATTGCCTGGCGGGAAATTACAGAGATTTTCTTATGTACTTAACATTAAGCCCAAGTTTATAAAGTCTACTCGGTTTTAATGACTTGCTCATGGGCCGCCCTGGCCGCTGGGGACAAGGGGCTGTTCGAGGCCATCGCTTTGGTGGAGGGGGTGGGGGGGTGATGTGCCTGAGTCCCCAAGTCCCAGGATGGCAACCCTGGGGGTCTGGCTTGCACCTCTGAGGGCACAGGCAGGGAGCAAGACCCCCCAGGTCCAGAAAGACCCTACACTCAGCTGCATCACTCAGTGGCTGAGGGATGAGTCACAGAGGAGACACAGCAGGCCAGAAAGACTGTCTCTCTCAGGGCCTCTGCCCCTCCTCTCCTCCTCTCTGAGATGGAGGCACCAAAGCACTGCTTCCCAGGTCTCATGAGGGTATAACCAGAGATTGGGATGGAGCTGGCTTCAGAGGCTGTGGGATTGGTCGGATGAGGATCCCAGGTATGCTGGGTCCCACCAGGAAGGGACGGAAGGCTTTTCCTAGGTGGGGAGGACAGGATGGAGCTCCCTCTCACCCCCAGGGATGTCTCAGCCCCTCTGCCCAGGCTGTGCTAGGGCCTCTCCAAGAGTGAACTGGGCACGAGGTAGCCCAGTTTGGGGCCCTGGGGGGTACCCAGCACAGCCACGCTGAGCTGAGGATGAAGGGGGGCAGCTGGCAGGAAGTCAGAAGCAGAGGGCCCTTCAGGGGATGTGCTGGAGCCCATACTGGGGGACAGGGTAGAGGGGCAGTGAGGAGCTCTGTCCTGTGGGGGCTGGGAAGGGCTTGTCACAGGTGTGTGTGAGGTGCAGGGACAAATGAGGCCCATGGAGAGCCCGGCAGGGACATAAACATGAATGCCAAGTCTGGCTGCATGGGTCTTACCCCTAGCTACAGGGCTGAGACACCCACCCAGCTCTGGCAGGGGTGAGAGGGAGATTCCCGCCCAGTTTACAGGCCCAGTGGTGCCAGCAATACCAGTTTTTAAAAGAACCTGGGAGTCTGACTTTTGATGTGAAATATCCCAATCTTTCAAGTCTAGCACCTGCTTTATAGATTTTAAATTGGACACATCAGACCACATGGGACTTTGGGCCTTTTCTACTCTTTCACTTCCCATCGTGTCCTCACTCTACACACCTCAGCTACCTCTTCTGTTTCCTTTTCCTGCCTCGGGGACTTTGCATTCCCTGTTTCTTCTGCCTAGGACACCCTTGACCCCAAAATGGCAGAGCCAGCTCCTCCTCCACTCAGAGGACCTGGCCACCATCACTCCATTCCACTGATCCATTCTGTTTTCTTCCCAGCCCTGACCCCACCCTGATGTAATATTATATGCTGTACCTATTGACTCATCTGTATATTGTCTAATCCCCCCATATCAGTGAGTTCCTGAAGGCAAGGACTTATCTGATGTGTTCCCTGTATTACCTTCAGTTCCTAGATGGTAGGTGTTTGGTACATAGTAGGTACTTAATAAAAACCCAGTGAACAAATGAGAGAGCATGACTTTCACACCACCTGCCTCCATGGCCAGCAGCACTCTTACTCCTTGCAGAACCCTGGGTACCTCCACCACTGTGTCCTGAGCTGAGTCCTTTGGGAAGGACTTCCTGCCCCAGAGGGAGAAAGAGACCAATCTAGGGTGATGTTGCTGGAAGCCCCTCCTGCCCTACCCTGTCTTATTTGCTTGCAGGACTGTCTATCGTCTGAAATGACTGGGTTTACCAAGCGTGTCTGTTCAGCTTTCCAGAAGCAGAACAGGCCTTAGCATGTCTTAGAGATGGTGAGGAGGTCAGTCCACGTGTCTGGGCATTGACATGAGGGCTGTGGTGGGGGTTGAGAGGTTACTGGGGCTGTGAGCATAATGAGAAGTTGGGATAGCCATTGAAGGATCTATATCAGACCTAGTGGGAGTGGGTATAGAGAGAAATCTGATGAAGCCTGTGTCCTCAAAGAGCTTCCAGGTGGTGAAGGTATGCAAGTAGAACATTGCTTGGCAAGGGCTGTGATGTACAGATACAAATGCAGGAGGTACAGACATGTCTTCAAAGAGCTGAGACTCTAGAGAGGAAGACACATAGGTAACTAGAATAAACATTAATTCATTCCCTCATTCACACATCCATCTACCTATCCATCCTTTATTCCACCCATCTATTCATCTGTTCATCCACCCATCATCCATTCATCCATCCACTCACCTGTCTATCTGTGTACCCATTGTTCATCCATTCATTCATCTACCTATCCATCATTCATCCACCCACCCATCCATCTATACACCCATTGTCTATCCATTTACCCAAAATCCACCCATCTGTTATGCATTGATCAGTGCTCCTATCTTACCAGGCCAGGTTTCCAGCTGAACATTTTGAAATGGATCATATATTGGGCCCTGTTCTCAAGTGGCTCACAGTAGAGAAAAAGATTGACAAATAATCTCACAATTCCTTTTCAGCAAAATTGCTGTGATAATAATGAGAACGAAGGGCCAACAGTGGCAAAGAAGAGGCATGACTCATTTTGTCTGGTCTATCAGAGAGGGCAGAATGAAAAGTATATCAGAGTTGGGTTTTGAAGAATGATTAGGAGCGTGTCAGATGGACAGTGGAAGGAAGTTTTTCTGTATAGTGAAACTTACTGTGCAAGCCCAAGAAGGCAGAAAGCAACCAGAAGTATTCACACAATATGTCTAGATTTAGGAGGGTGAGACCAGTGGAGGGAGATGGCACTGGAGATGGAGTAGGACCAGCTTATGGATAACCAAGACTCCTGGGAGAGAAATTTGGACTCTATCCTGTCAGTGACGGGGAGCTGGGTGGGGGTGTGGCTTCATCAGAGCAAGGGCATGAGCAGGGTGACATTTACAAGGGTCATGCTGGGACTAACAAGAAGATAATGGACTAAACAAGGAGAGACCGGAAAAGACAAAACAACCTAAGATCTGCCTTCCCAAGCAGGTCCATCAGTGACTTTTCATCTTATCTTCAAGGAACACGTCTCCCCATTACGTGATAAGAAAACTGAGTTTTGGCAGGAATGAGAGGCCTATGGTAGCAAGAAGTAGGAGCAGGACTGGGATTCAAAACCAGATGCTCAGACCCCAAAGGTACCCATCATGGTAAATCCTAACAGCTTCTGGGAAGTCCCCAGGCTGTCCTACAGCACTGGGTTCCACTGGCCTCCTGGCTGCCTGAGAGGTCCCCAGTACTCACTCTGAGATGGGAATTTCAGTGGCAGAAAGGCAGCGCTCCAGGCTCTGGGCTAAAGGTTCCCTTGCTTCAGCATGAGTAGGGAGGACAGAAGGCAGGAAACATTTGTTGAGCACTGACACGTAGCACGGACTGCAAAAAGTACTTTAGAGGAGCAATTTCGTGTAATTCTCAAAGCTATCTTATGAGCGAAGGATTATCCTCTTTATTTTGCCTTTAAGAAACTGGAGATCAGAGAGATTAAACAGCTTACGCCGAGGTCACAGAACTAGTAAGTGGCTGAGCCAGCATACAAACCAAGGGTTAGCTCATTCCAGACTCCCAAACCCCCGGTAAGACGGAGAGGGACAGCAGTGGTAGCCTGGATGGGATGAGCAGGCATAGGCAGGCAGATTCTGTGAGCCAAACAGGCAAATCAAGAACTGTCCACACTGGGAAATTTTTACATCAGCATTAAAAAAATTAACATAAAATAATATATACACAAAGAGAAAAATTCAAATATAAAAGTTGAACAATAAAGCGGGAGTCTCGACTTCTAGTTATGGTTGTGCTGGAGTACCACGTGTCAGATTTGCCTTCTCCCCATAAGTAACTATGAAACAAGACAACACATATATGAAGCAGTTGCTTTCAAGCATTGGGCTCTGACAAAACAGAGCTGTGACTCTTTATTTTATTTTATTTTTTAATTATTATTATTTTTTCTTTATTTTAAAGATGTGAGGTACAATTCAGGGTTAAGTATACAAATATTCATTATGCAAGTACCCTTGTTGATGAGGTGTGCCCCTCCCTCCCCTGGCAGTTTCCCTCAACTGCCAATCCCAATCCCCTACCCCCAGCAGAGCTGTGATTCTTGGGAGAAGAGAACATAAGGTGAACTCCACATTCACTCTGGCTTTAAGCTGGGAATAATTGCCAGCCATGGCACAGGGATGTGAACCCACACAGAGAGCTCCTGAAGAAGAGGAAACTGATGGGAGTTCAAAACTGCTGGGGCAGATGGAGTTTGCAGGGCAAGGGACTGAGAAGGAGGAAGCTGTGCAGAGAAGTACCAGAACTCTGTCCAGGGATACTTGGAGTCTTCAGCAGAATACATGGCTGCAAAGGCATGTGGTGAGATTCTGCAAGACTTAGCAGAGAACCACTACTGGGTGGTTGGGAGGTGAATGAAGATTCCAGAGGCTGTACCATTCTCAAAGACATTGGAGTTCTGCCCTGCCATTGTAAAGGGCTACTATAAACCCACCCCCCAAGGCCTAACAGTACACATCAATCATCTTCCAGTAAACTACCTATCAGAAAATGAGTCAACACAATCAAAGAAAAACAATACCCAGACTCTCAACAACATAGCATTCACAATGTTTAAAATGCAGTAAAAAATTACTAGATACAGACTGGGCACAGTGGCTCATACCTATAATCCCAGAACTTGGGAGGCCGAGGTGACTGGATTGCTTGAGCCCAGGAGTTCAAGACCAGCCTGGGCAACATAGAGAAATCTTGTCTCTATAAAAAATAAAATAAAATTAGCTGGGTGTGGTGGTGCATACCTGTAGTCCCAGCTACTAAGGATGCTGAGGTGCAGGGATTGTTTGAGCCTGGGAGGGGGAGGCTGCCATGAGCCATAATCATCATGATCATGTCACTGCATTCCAGCCTGGGCAACAGAGTGAGACCCTGACAAAAAAAAAAAAAAAGTAAATAAATATTAGATACAAATACACACATACACGCTCACACACATACATGCACAACAAGGAAAGGGGACTCCACAACCAGGAGCAAAAATTGTTTTAAAAGTCAATATAAACAGACAGAAATAAGACATATGTTGGATTAGCAGACAAAAACTTTAAATAACCTGTTATACTAATGCTCAAGGAGTTAAGGGAGAGGACGGACATACAGAGTGAACTGAAAGACAAACTTAAGCAGAGAAATGAAAATTATAGAAAAGGATCAAGTGGAAACTCTAGAGCTGACAAATAACATAATTGCAAAGTGAAATTTGAGCACTGCAGCAGAAAAGACCAATGAATTTGAAGACAAGGCAATAGACACTATCCAACATGAAGCATACAAGACGGAAAAAAGGCCCGGGGTGGTGGTGGTGGGGTGGGGGGGGGAAGATCATTAGAGATATTTGGAACAATATCAGTCTAACATAATACACTGGAGGTCCCACAAGAAGAAGAAAGAGTAGGGCAGGAAACAACATTTGAAGAAAGTGTTTAAAATGGGATGAAAACGATAGACCCACAGATGTAAGGAGCCCAATAAAGCTCAAGCAGGATAAATGGGGTGGGGGAGGCCATTCCAGGCCTCATCATATTCAAATGGTTAAAAAAGCAATATTGAGGAGAAAAAATTCAGAGAAAAAGATAATTATATGTAGGAAAAAGATCATCAACCCCAAAACACTGCAGATTATCAGAAACAAGGCAAGTCAAAGATAAGAGAATGATATTTTTGAAATGTTAAAGAAAAAAATAGTCAATTTAGAATCCTATAGCCTTCAAAAACGCCCCTTAAAAATAAAGATATTTTCATATAAACAAACGCTGAAAGAATTCATAACCAGCAGATTTGAACTACTAGAAATGTTGGAGGAAGTTCCTTGGATTGAAAAGGAATGACATCAGATGAAAACAGATTTACATAAAGGAATGAAGACTGCAGAAATGGTAACTATGTGGGAAAATGTAAAAGACATGAAAACTAGAGAAAATCAATTCATAATGATGAGTTGGTTCTTCAAGAAGACATAGTGACTCTAGATGTAAATACACCTCATAACAGAGACTCAAAATGCAGAGGAACATTTTGACAGAACTAAAGGACAGAACTGAAGAGAGAAATGGACAAATCAACAAATGTCGTTGAAGCATTAACCTTTCTTTCTGAGTTACTGATGAAACAAATACACAATTCAGTAAGGATATAGAACACTTGTACAACATCAAGAACCAAGTTAACCTGACTGACTTTTATAGGAAACTATACTGGAAATATGCATTTCCCCCCCAGTGCACATGGAACACCAAAGAAGCCTTAATAAATTAAAATAATTTAAATCATATAGAGTATGTTCTCTAGACTTAACAAAATTAAATTAGAAATGCATAATAAGATATTAAGAAAATCTTCAAACATTTAAGAGCACCACACTTCTAAATAGCATACAGTATAAAGAGGAAACCATGAGAGAAATTAGAAAAGATTTTGAACTAATGAAAATTAAACAGAATTTATCAAAATTTGTGGAATGCAGGTAAAGTTGTGCTTAAAGGGAAATTTGTAGCTTTATATGCTTATATTTTAGCAAAGAAGAAACCCCTAAAATCCATTATGTAAGTGTCCACCTTAAGAATCTAGAAAAAGAAGAAATCAAACTTGAAAGAAGGAAATAAAAATGATAAGAGCAGAAATCGATGACAATAGAGAAAAGCAATGAAATCTAAAGTTAGTTATTTGAAGATCAACACAATTGACTCCCCCCCCACACACATACACCTATATCCAGAAGATTTAATAAACTATTATAGCTCAATAATTTAAAAATCCAATAAAATGGATAAAATACTGAAAAGACATTACAAGAAGATATGCAGAGGTCAATAAGTACATGAAAGAGCTTGCAACCTTCAAACCAACATGGGACACCACCACTACACACCTACCAGAATGGTTAAAATTAAATAGACAATGCAAAATGTAAGGAGGGTGTAGAACAACTACATACCTCATATACTGCTGGTAGAAATGTAAAATAGTACAGTCGCACTGGGAAAGGTTTGGCAGTTCCTCATAAAAGCTAAAAGTGTATTTACCACAGGACTCAGCAATGACCTCCTAGGAAATGGCCCAGGAGAAATGAAATCATGTATCTATCCAAAGACTGGTATAAAATGTTCACAGAAACTTTGTTGGGAATCCCCTCATATTGGAAACAACCTAGATGCTCACCAGCAGCAGACTGGATACAGTGAAGTGCCCCCCATACAGCAAACTCAGCAACCAAACAGAACTGACTGTGGGTACATGCAGCAACATGTTGAAGAAAAGCAGCTATAGAAGACTCTATATTGCATGACTCCATTTTTATGCAAGTGAAAGCCAGGGATTTGCACAG
The DNA here is from genome assembly GCA_963574415.1 of Tarsius wallacei. Classification (NCBI taxonomy): domain Eukaryota; kingdom Metazoa; phylum Chordata; class Mammalia; order Primates; family Tarsiidae; genus Tarsius; species Tarsius wallacei. The sequence continues at coordinate 10,694 of CAUYQG010185624.1, forward strand.
CCCAGTACAGTGTCCACCATAGCAGCATGTTTTGAGCTCTTTCTGTACCTAGTCTTTTCCACTTCATAATATATCTTGGCCACCAGTCCCAACCAGTATGTTTGGATCTGCCCTTGCTTCTTCATGGTGTTCTGTTGGATAGAAGGTATATATGGTACTTACCCAGCCTGCTACTGGAAGACAGATTGTTGGAGGACAGATTGTTCTTACAATACCACAACAGTGAAACTCCTTGTAGGTATATCTTGTGCATGTTGACAAGTCCAGCCAGCTGGGAAACAAACTTCTAAATTGGTGACTAAGGTCAAATAAGGCACTGACTTCTCCTTGGAAAGCCAGAACACAGCCCCAAGTTCTCCAGAGAGCAAAGGCTCTCCTGGGCCATCTCAAAACACAAGTCAGAGCCCAAAGTCCAGAACTGCTAGTATAAACAAGAATGAGGAATCATAGCCAGCCACCAAGATCATGCTGGTAGCCTCAGGTGACCACTGAGGCACGCTGGTAGCACCTGGCTGTGGCCACACCATGCACCAGGCCTCAAGTGCTCCTGCCTACCTACAGGAACAGGTAAGAAGTGGGTACAGGTACATGGGATAGGATGTGCCCAAGACAGTGTTTTGTTTGGACATCAAAGGGCCCTGAGAGAAGTTATAGGTGCTCTACCCCAGGGAGGAAGCTGCCAGAACCCCTATGCAGAACCCTTTCTGCCAAGTCTCCAACCACCTTGGGCCACAAGCCTGGGGCAGTAGCTGTGCAAACAGGGATCCTGCCTGGCCCAGGAGCCATAAGTTACAACACCAATGTACCTGAGTGGGGACCTACTGATCTCTTTTTTCTTGCCAGCTTCTATGCTTGTCTTTGGGTCTGATCCTCCTCCCTCAAACCCCAGCCTTCTAGTCTATTCTCCATACCTCTACAAGATGATCATTTTTTATTAAAAACACACTTATAAAATTAAGTCATGAACAGAATTCAGCTTCTGGCCAAGATGGAGGTACAGGGTTCAGATTTACCCTTCCACCTGAAGTAATCAAAAAATTAAACAGGATGTATGAAACAATGGTTTTTATGACATTGGGTACCAGGCATTGAAGGACAGTGATCTATAGAAGCCAGGAAACACAGGAGGTAAACTCTACAATTACTCTAGCTCAATGCCTTTGAGAGTTTCCAGGCCGCAGTACAGGAAGGGGGAACCTAGACAGAGTTTAGTAACTTTGCTGAGTTGAGAGACAGAGCTAAGAGTCTGGGGAGACTAGATGTCTAGAATTTGTAGGACAGAGTACTAGAAAGTAGAGAGCTGCATAGAGAGAGAACTCGAAAGAACTGAAGAGGGTTTCCCTCAAGTGTTCAGCAGAGTCTGAACCAGCACATGCACATGAAGAAATTATTCAAGGGTGGAGAAATAATCACCTAAAAGGATTAGAGGTAACAATATCCAGTACTCACACAAGACCAGGAATAGTGCCTGTTCACACCAACCCAATTAGAAAGCCTCATGATTGACAGGGCGTTAGGTATAATACACAGAGAAGTCTTGCCTCATTAGTAGGGAATAATTTGCCCTAGACTGGGCACTGCTCTGTTTCTACCTAATAGACATGAAAAGCAGGACCCCAAAACATCACACTGTTTCTAAGTAACTTAAGTATGTTCCAGAACAAAGCTTGGGAATCTTTGCAGAGATACAAAACTGCTCAGCACCTAACAAGGTAAAATTCACAATGACTGGCATTCAATACAAAATTACCAGGCATGAAAAAGAAGCAGGAATATACAACCCACAATGAGAAGAAAAAAAAAAAATCTATCAACCAAAACTGACCCAGAAGTGACCAGATGTTAGCAGGCAAGAATATTAAAACAATTATTTTAATTATATTCTATATGTTCAAAAGTTAAATAGAAACATGGAAAAAAGAAGACCCCAAACCAAACTTCTTCTCTAAAAGCTGAAAACAAAGTTGGAGGACTAACACTACCTGATTATAAGACTTATAAAACCACAGTAATCAAACAGTGTGGTATTGGCACAAAGATAGAAAACGCATCAATGGAATAGAACTCAGAAACCAATGCTCACAAACAGATTTAGCTGACTTTTGACAATAGTCAAAGGCAATTCAGTAGAGAAAGAACAGTCTTTTCTACAAATGGTGCTTGAAAACTTGGGTAAAATAGAAAGAAAATTGAAATTCAACTCAAAATTTTATGTCCAAAATTGAACTCAAAATAGATCATATACTGAAATGTAGACTTCTAAACTATAAAATATCTAAAGAAAAACATAGGCAATCCTTTGGCATTGAGTTAGCTACAACACCAAGAGCACCATACATAAAATAATAAATTGATAACTTTGACTTCATCAAAATCGAAAAATTTCACTTTACAGTAGACCACTATTAATAAAATGAAAGATAAGCCACAAACTGGAAGAAAAACTCTGCAAAGTATCTCTCAAAATTCAGTAATAAGAAAAAAATCCAATTTAAAAATGGGCAAAAGCTTTGAATAGGCAGTTCAATGAGTATATACGGATGACAGTAGACACGTGAAAAGATGCCTAACATCATTAAATCACCAGGAAATGCAAATTAAAAACACAATGTGATACTACTACATACCGAGTAGAATGGCTAAAATGAAAGAGACTGACCACGTGAAATGTTAGTAAGAATGTAGAGAAACTAGAACTGGTGGGAATCTAACATAGGACAAGTACTTTGGAAACCAATTTGACAGTTTATTAAGAAGCTATGGTGGATCCTAGATGTTAGGCCTTTGTCAGATATACAGTTGGCAAATATTTTTCCAAGTCTATGGCTGTCTCCCCACTCTCTTGATGGTTTCCTTGGCTTTGCAGAAGATTGTCAATTTGATGAAGTACCACTTGTCTATCTTATCTCTTATAGCATGGGCACTTGGGGTTTTGATCAGGAATTGGTTGCCAGTTCCAATTTCCATAAGGGTGTCTCCTGTATTTTCTAAGGTTCTTCTAGTTTGAGGTTTTATGTTTAGGTCTTTGATACACCTAGAGTTGATTTTTGTATATGGTGATAGGTAGGGATCTTGTTTTAATCTTCTGCATGTGGTAAACCAGTTTTCCCAGTACCATTTACAAAATAGGTTCTCCTCACCCCAGTGGTTGATAGGGAGGCTGTGTTGAATATGAGTTACTCAAATGTGCCAAAAAGAAAAAAGCAAACAGTCTCATTACAGAGTGGGCAAAAGATATGAATGGACACTTCTCAAAAGAAGACATACAAGCAGCCAATAGATACATGAAAAAATGCTCAGCCTCACTAGTCATCAAAGAAATGCAAATTAAAATCACGCTGAGATACCACCTAACTCCAGTCAGGATGGCCATCATTCAATAACTCAAAACACAACAGATGCTGGAGAGGATGTGGCAAAAAGGGAACACTTCTATACTGTTGGTGGGAGTGTAAACTAGTACAACCTCTGTGGAAAACAGTGTGGCAATTCCTAAAAGACATAAAAATCGGTCTTCCAAACAACGTCACAAACCCCCTACTGGAAATATACCTAGAGGAACTCAAATCACTCTATGAAAAAGACACCTGCACACGCATGTTTATTGCAGCATTATTCATAATAGCAAAAACATGTAACCGACTATGTTGCCCATCAAAAGAGGACTGGATAAAAAAATGTGGTACATATACACAATTGAATATTATGCAGCCATAAACAAGGACAAAATTACGAACTTCGCAGCAACTTGGATGGACTTAGAATCTATAATACTGAGTGGCCTATCACAGAAAAAAAGAACTGAGCACCACATGTTCTCACTCATAAGTGGACTTGAACAATTATCATAATATTATAAGAAGGGGATTGGCAGTAGTGGGAAACTGCCAGAGGCAGGAGGACACACCTCATCAACAAGAGTACCTGCATAATGAACATTTGTATACCTAACCCTGAATTGTTCCCCACATCTTTAAAAAAAAAAAAGATATGCAAAGATGCTTAAAAGACACATTAAAAAAAAAGTTATGGTGGGATGTCAGTACATGAATTGAGTCTTTGAAGACCCATTCCCAGTGAAAAAAAGCAAAGCTGAAAAAATGCATTACATTTGTAGTTCCAGCTACTCAGGAGGCTGAAGCAGAAGGATCACTTGAGCCCAGAAGTTTAGGGCCATAGTGCATTATGATTTGCACAAATGGAAAGCCACAGCATTCCAGCCTAGGCAACACAGTAATACCCCTGCTGGAAAAAAAAGAAAAATCTGGCAACAGTTATTTTAAAAAAATTAAAGTTTCTGGAAATTGTCCTAAGGCATACAGCAAATGAAGAAATATTTTTATTCATGCTAAAATCCAGTAAGAACAGCAAGAATCTGTGGTATTGGAGCCATGGCCCATTCCCTCTCTCCCTCTCAACTCAGCTTCACAGAAGCTCCACTCTGGGTGGGTGTGGCCAAAAATGGGTGCTCCCTCTCTCTTTAGTTCTCAGTCAAGGCTTTCCATGGCTCACTGAGCAGGGCAGGCCACCAGCATTTCTAATCCCCTCCAATCCCAAATTAAAGAGTTCCTGTTGAGTGTAGCTGAGAGGCCAGGAGCTTCCTTCCTGCACCAAACTCTGTTCTTCTTGCCCATAGAACAGAGGCTTCACCCCAGGCACATAAGACCAAGAATACTGGCATCCTAATCATCCTTGCCCCAGCTTAGGGAAGAATTTTTATACCAAAATAGGCAAGTAATAAAGACCAGAGGCTATAGCCCCATTCAAAGCCCAGTAACTATCTAGGTAGAGAGATAGCCCATAGGAAAAGAGAGTTCCAAAGATTTCTACAAAGTGGGAGTATTGTTTGAGGCCAGGAGTTTGAAAATAAAGATCTCCACAAAAGAACTGACATTATTTGAAAAAGAGTGGGGAAGTTTAAGCCTAAACAATAACTCCTCTTAAGTAAGCTCAAAAACAATAGCTCAAAAACAATAACACCTCTTAAGTAAGCTAACCATAGGCCAACTAGTTTCCTGGAGAGAACTAGCGGAAAAGATAGCTATGAAGATTTCCAGATACTGAACAAACTTAAAGACTGACCTCAAATTTTACTCCTCTCCAAATTTAATTGGATTAGATGTTTCCAAAATTAATGTTTCAGGGCACTGTAAAAAACAAAAAAGCAATTAGTTGGTAATTAGCGAAACCTAAAGGATAAAGAGTAATACCAAATGGAACTTAACAGAAAAATCAGGAAAAGAGGCAAAGAGAGTGCTGCTAAAAGCACTGTCATCCTAGGATAAGTGTGTGAATGGTCAAAACTGTACCCTTTGAAGAGCAACACCAAAAACTTCATGGTGAGGGACATGGACTTCACTAAAATTGTATAGCCAAGTCAGAAACAAATAAACATGCAAGCAGCACAATTAAGCCTCAGAGAGAGGGAAGAGCAACGAGTAGTCAAAATTTCTACAACATTACCTAAAATTTTCTGTTTCCAACAAAAAATTAAAAGGCACGCAAAGAAACAGAAACATTTGACCCACACACAGGAAAAAAGTAGGCAACAGAAACTGCCTGTGAGAAACTCCAGATGTCACACTTAACACGCAAAGACTTTAAAGTTTGCATTATAAATATGTTTTAAAAACTAAAGGAAAACATGCTTAAAGAAGTTAAGAAAGATATGAAACAACATTTCATCAAATAGAGACTATCAATAGAGATAGAAACTATAAAAAATAACCTAACAAAAGTTCGTTAGAAGGGCTCAAGAGTACATTTTAACTGGACCCCCACAAAAAGTCAGTTAACTTAAAAATAGATCAATGGAGGTCATGCAATCTGAAGAAAAATAGAGTTAAGAAATGTGAAAAGAGCCTCAGAGAAATGTGAAACACCTTTAAGCACATAAACATACATGTTATAAAAATACTAGGAGAGGAAAAATGAGCAGAAATAATAGAAGAAATAATGACTGAAAACTTGCAGTTTCTGAAGAACAGTAATCTGTACATTCATGGAGCTTAACAAAGTCCAATTAGAAGAAATACAAAGAGAACCACACTCAGACACATTATAGTAAAAATGCTGAAAGCCAAGGGCAAAAAGAAAATCTTGACAGCAACAAGAAAAAAATGACTTATCACTTACAAGGAACCCCCAATAAGATCAACAGCTGACTTCTCATCCAAAACAATGGAGGACAAAAGGTAGTAATAGGACATATTTAAAGTGCTTAAAAAATACTGTTAACCATGAATTTTCTATCCAGCAAATATAGCTTTCAAAAATTAAGATGACATGAAACCATTCCCAGATAACAAAACTTAACAGAATTTGTAGCCATTCACCTTGTAAGAAATATTAAAGGATGTCAGTCAGGCTGAAAGCAAGTAAACTCAGGTGAAAATCTGAATCCACATTTAAGAAGGAACACTGTTGAAGGTAGTTATGTGATTATAAAAAATTAACAAATGCATATTTTCTTCTTTGTTCTCATAACTGATTTAAAAAGGGATTGTTTCTCATCAGAGCAGTACAAAAAGAGAAGAAAGGCAATTGTATGAAACTATATATATTTAATGTAATATATTTGACAATAAGAATACCAAGGAGGTGGGCAGAAACTAAGTTATTTTGGAATATGGAGATGACACCAGATGGTAACTCAAACCCACAGGAACCAATAAAGAGATCCAGAAATGGTAAATAAAAAGGCAAATATAACAAGATACTAAATAAATACATGCTCTTTATATGCAAGTTATAAAGAGCTTCCATATATAAAGTAATAATTATAACAATGTATTGTGTTTTAACATATATTGATGGAATATGTATAACAATAATGGCACAAAAAGGGAAAGAGGTAATAGAGCTAACTAGCAGTTACATTTCTGTATTTCATTGAAATTAAATTAGCAGAAATCTGAAGATTCTTATAAATTAAGATGTATGTGGCAAGCTCAAGAGCATCCACTAAAGAAATAACTTTTTAAAAATAATGACATTTGGACTACTTCTGGTTCCAAAATGCCAGTGTAGAAGCAAGCTAGCTTTACTTCCCCCTGCAGAAAACCAAAATCAAATATCCATTGCTGAGATAATCACCAGCAATATCCCATAACTCAAACATGAGGAGGAGACAGTTCTTGAGATCACAAAGAAGTAAAAAAAAAAACTCTGAGCAGAAAGTAAGAAAATTGGACTTTTATATCTGAGATGGTCCTCCCTTCAAGCTGCCTGACTGCAAGTGAGTGGAAAACTTCCCCTGACTCATGGTTTCTATACTGGAAAAAGTGAGATCAAGGTAGACAACCAGCTTTCTCATCATCTTGGGTTCCGTGGCAGGAGACTTGTTTGTGTGTCAACACGCAGGAAGCATCAGGAGTGCCTGAAGACAGAACTATCCCTAAGGACAGCCAGAGACAACGGAGGGAGGTGGGCCTACCATCCCAGCCCTGGAAACTCTACTCTGTAACTTGGCTAAAGAAGACACCAAATCAGAGTGGTTGTTCAGCAGAACCATGATATAAGTGCTTTGTTCCACAGTTTCCCTGGACTCCAACCCCTAGCCAATCCTCCCATTCTACCAGGAGATCTCCTTTGGGAACCCCCCCACAATTCAAGACATGTGACACTCTGTTTACTAGACAGGAGGCTTACCTGGGCTTAAGGCGCCACCTAGTGCTCAACAGGAAGCAGTGACCTGGTGTGGGGGAAGAGAAAGAAAATCCACTGGTAAATTATAAAGAATCTCTGAGCAAACATTCACTAAAAGCCAAAACGAGCCAGACAGAGAAGACTGAAATAAATAGCTAATCCTTTGAAGCAAAGACATAGACATACATCCACAAGAAACAACAGCAATCAAGGAACTATGACTTTCCCAAACAGACAAAGCAAAAAACCTTTGCTATCTCTAACAACACGGAAATATGTGATCTCTCTGACTAAGAATTTAAAATAGCAGTTTTAAGAAAACTCAGTGATTTTCAAGATAACACAGAAAAGCAATGCAGAAATTTATCAGAGAAATTTCACAAAGACATTGAAATAAAAAATCAAATAGAAACCTTGAAACCGAGAAATATATTTACTGAACTGAAAAATTCTGTAGAGGCTCTCAACAGCAGAATAAATCAAGCAGAGGAAAGAATCAGCGAGCTTGAAGACAGGCTACTTGAAAATACACAGTCAGAGGAGAAAACAAGACAAAAGAACAAAAAGGAATAAAGATCATCTACAAGACATAGAAAATTGCCTTAAAATAAGAAGTCTAAGAATTATTGAAGTTCAAGAGGGAGTTGAGCAAAAACAAGAGATAAAAAGGTTATTGAAAGAAATAATAACAGAAGACTTTCCACAACTTGAGAACGTGATAAGGAAAGTCAGAGAACATCAACTGATTTAACCCAAATAAAACTACCTGAAGACATATAATAATCAAACTCTCAAAGATCAAGGACAAAGTGAGGATCTTAAAAGCAACAAGAGAAAAGAAGCAAATACATACACACACACGCTGCAATTCTTTTGACAACAGACTTTCAGTGGAAACCATACAGATCAAGAAGAAGTGTGATGACATTTTCAAAGTGCTTAAAGAAAAAAAAAACCTGTCAGTTAAGAATACTGTACCGAGCAAAGCAATTCTTCAAATATTAAGAAGAGATAAAATTTTCCCCAGGCAAAAGTTGAGAGAATTCACTACCACCAGACAAATCTTACAAGAAATGCTAAAGGGAGTTCCTCAATCTTAAAGAAGAAAACACTAATGTGAAAAAACAAAAACACTTCAAGGTACAAAATTCACTTTACAATTAAGTACATGAAAACCAGAATACTCTAATACTGGTGTGTAATCTGTTCATAATTCTGTATACAGCCCAAAGGAAAAATGTATCTCTTAGGAGATAGGCAATATAAAAATATGTAAATTGAAACAACAGAAAGTCGAAATGTGAGGACGATGGAGTTAAAGCATAGAGTTTTTAAAATCATGTTTCTTTGCTTCTATTTTTATTATCTAAGATAATTTGTCATCTCTTTAAAACAACCTGATATATATATGTATACATATATATATGATTTTTTGGTAAGTCTTATAATAACTACAGTAGATTCCCCCAAAATAAAAGCAACAAATTAAAACAATACCAGAGAAAATTACTTAAGCACAAGGAAGATAGTAAAAAGGAAGGAAAGACTGAGACAGAAGGATCGCTGGAGCCCAGCAGGTCGAGGCTGCGGTGGCCAGGAGCGGCCACTGCACTCCAGTCTGGGCGACAGAGTGAGACTCCAAGTCAAAAAAAAAAAAAAAAAAGAAGGAAGGAAAGAAAAAGAGGTATTACAAAACAACCAGAAAACAAACAACAAATTGGCAATAGTAAACCCTTACTTATGAATAATATCACTGAATATAAATAGACCCACTTCTCCAACTAAAATGCATAGAGTGGCTGAATGAATAAAGAAACAAGACCCAGTTATATGCTGCCTACAGGAAACCCATCTCATGTACAAAGACATACATAGACTGAAACTAAGGGGATGGAAAAAGGCCAGGGTTGGTGGCTCAGCCTGTAATCCCAGCACTTTGGGAGGCCGAGGTGAGTGGATTGCCTGAGCCCGTGGGTTTGAGACCCGCCTGGGCAACTTGGCGAGACCTCGTCTCTATAATAAATTTAAAAAACTAACCGGGTGTGGTAGCGTGCGCCTGTAATTCCGGCAACTTGGAAGGCTGAGATGGAAGGATCACCCGAGCCCAGCAGGTTGAGGCTGCGGTGGCCGGGAGCATGCCTCTGAACTCCAGTCTGGGCGACAGAGTGAGACTCCAACTCAAAAAAAAAAAAAAAATCATTAAGAGGGTTGGAAAAAGATATTCCATGAAAGTGGGAATGAAGAAAGAGCAGAAGTAGCTAGCTATACTTATATCAGATTAAATAGACTATAAACCAAAGACTATAAAAAGAGAGAGACTAAGATGGTCAATATATAATGATAAAGGAGTCAAGAGACTATAACAATTATAAATATCTATGCAACCAACATTGGAGCTCCAAAGTATATAAGCCAAACAATAATCTAAAGGGAGAGACAGACTGCAGAAAAAGTAGCAGTAGAGGACTTCAACAATGCATTCTCAGTCATGGACACATCATCTAGATAGAAAAATGACAAAGGAACATCAAAGTTAAACTAAACACTAGACCAAATAGGCCGAAATGATATTTATAGAACATTTCACTCAATCGCTACAGAATACTTTCCATCAGGTCATGGAACATTCTCCAGAATGGAGCATATCTTAGTCCACAAAACAAGTCTTAACAAATTCAAAAAGGTAGACATTAAATCAAGTATCTTTTTTGATACTTGATGATGGAATACAACTAGAAATCAATAATAAGAGGAGTCATAAAAACTAAACAACATGCTCCAGAATAACCAATGGGTCACTGAAGAATTAAGAAGGAAGTAAAAAATTTCCTTCAAACAAATGAAAATGAAAATACAATATACCAAAACTATGGGATACAGTAAAAAACAGTATTAAGAGGGAAGTTTATAGCAATGAACGTCTACATCAAAAAATTAGAAAGACTTCAAATAAGCAACCTAACAATGCACCTCAAGGAGCTACAAAAGCAAGAACAAGCAAAACCCAAAATTAGTGAAAGAAAAAAAATAATAAGTATCAGAGCAGAATTAAATGAAACTGAGACCAAAAAATACAGATCTACAAACAAAAAGTTGATTTCTTTAAGAGACAAAGTCAACAGACCATTAGTTAGACTGAGAAAAAAATAGAAGACCCAAATAAATAAAATCAGAAAAAAAAAAAGACATATCAATTGAGATCAAAGAATTATGAAGAATTGGCCAGGTGTGGTGGTTCATACCTGTAATCCCAGCATTTTGGGAGGTGGAGGTGAGAAGATTGCCTGAGTCCAGGGGTTTGAGACCAGCCTTGGCAACTTGGGAGATCTCACCTCTACAATACATTTTTTAAAAAATTAGCTGGGCATGGTGGCACGTGCCTGTAGTTCCAGCTGCTTGGAAGGATGAGGTGAAAGGATCACCTGAGCTCAGCAGGTTGAGGCTGAGGTGGTCGTATGCATGCCACTGCACTCTAGCCTGGGTGATAGAGTGAGACTCTGACTAAAAAAAAAAAAAATTAAAAAGGATCATTAGAGACTATTACAAACACCTATCAATCAACAAATTGGAAAACGTAGGAGAAATGGATACACTCCTGGACACATACAACCTCCCAAGATTGAACCATGAAGATATAGAAAGCTTCAATAAACCAATAATGAATAATAAGATTGAAACTATAATAAAAGTCTCCCATCAAAGAAAAGCCCAGGACCTGATGGCTTCACTGCTAAATTCTACCAACATTTAAAGAATAACTAATATCCATTCTATTAAACTTTTCAAAAAAATTGAAAAGGAAGGAATACTTCCAAACTCATTCTATGATGGCAGCATCACCCTGATACTAAAACCAGGCAAGGACACTACAAAGAAAGAGAACACTATAGGCCAATATCACTGATGAACATAGATGCACAAAATACTAGCAAACCAAATATAACAAGACATTAAAAAGATCATTCACAAAGATCAAGTGGGATTCATCCTAGGAATGCAAGGGTGATTCAACATATACAAATCAATAAATATGACACATTACTTCAATAGAACCAAGGACAAAAGCCATATGATCATTTCAATAGATGCTGCAAAAGCATTCAATAAAATTAAATATTTCCTTGTAATAAAAACCCTCAACAAACTGGATATACAAACATAATAAATAATAAAGTTCATATATAACAAACCTACAGCTGACATACCACTGAATGGAGAAAAAAATTCAAAGACTTTTCTCTGAGATCTGAACTAGACAAGAATATCCACTTTCTTTTTTTTCAGAGTTGGAGTCTTACTCTGTCGCCCAGACTGGAGTGCAGTGGCACACTCCCAGGCACCGCAGTCTGGACCTGCTGGGTTCCCGCGATCCTTCTGCCTCAGCCTTCTAAGTAGCCGGAACTACAGGTGTGCGCTACCACTCCTGGCTATTTTTTTTTTTTTTTTGAGTTGGAGTCTCACTCTGTCACCCAGACTGGAGTGCAGCCGCTGCTCCCGGCCACCGTAGCCTCGACCTGCTGGGCTCCGGCGATCCTTCCTCCTCAGCCTTCCAAGTAGCTGGAACTACAGGCGCGCGCTACCATGCCTGGCTAATTTTTTGATTTATTGTAGAGATGAGGTCTCACTTGCCCAGGCGGGTCTCGAACCCACGGGCTCAGGCAATCCACTCACCTCAGCCTCCCAAAGGCGCGGGATTACAGGCTGAGCCACCGAGCCTGGCTGCTAATTTTTGACTTATTGTAGAAATGAGGTCTCGCCAAGTTGCCCAGGTAGGTCTTGAACCCGCGGGCTCAGGCAGTCCACTCACCTCTACCTCCCAACATGCTGGGATTACAGGCTGAGCCACCGAGCCCGGCTTCAACATTTTTATTTAATATAATACTTGAAATTCTGGCCAAAGCAATTAGACAAAATAAATAAATAAAGGGCCATTCAAATTGGAAAGGAAGAAATTAAATTAGCTTTGTTCAGAGATGACATAATCCTGTACTTAGAAAAACCTAAAAACTCCACCGAAAGAATTTTAACTTATTTAAAAATTCAGTGAAGTTGCGGGATATAAAATCAATACACAAAAATCAGTAGCATTTATATACACCAACAGTAAACAAAAGAAATTAAGAAGGCAATCCCATTTACAATTGCCACAAAGAATATAAAATGCCTAGGGATAAATGTAACCAAAAGAGTGAAAGTTCTATACAAGGGAAACTATAAAACACTGATGAAAGAAATTAAAGAGGACACACACAAAAAAAATGAAATAATATTTCATGCTCACATAATGGAAGAACAAATTTTTTAAAATGACAATACTACCCAAAGCAATCTACAGATTCAATACAATTCCTATCAAAATACCAATCATATTCTTCATGGAAATAAAAAAAAAATTCTAAAATTTATGTGGAGCTACAAAAGACCCCTAAAAGCCAAAGCAATGCTGAGCAAAAAGAACAAAGCTAGAGGTATCACATGACCTGACTTTGAAATATACTAAAAAGCTATAGTAACCAAATCAGCATGACACAGAAACATAGACCAATGGAACAGAATAGATAACCCAGATATATATCTATGGATTTACAGTCAACTCTTTTTTGACAAAGCTGCCAAGAACATACATTGGGAAAAGGACAGTTTCTTCAATAAATAGTGCTGGGAAAATGCAATGCAGAAGAATGAAACTAGGCCTTTACCTCTCATTATATACAAAATGAAATCAAATGGATTAAAGACTTAAATCTAAGACCCGAAACTAGAAACTACTAGAAAAAAATATTGGGGAAATTCTCTAGGACATTAATCTGGACAAAGATTTTTTCTGTAAGACCTTAAAAAACATAGGCAACCTATGCACAAATAGAAAAATGGAATTACATCAAACTGAAAAGCTTCTGCACCACAGAGGAAATAATCAACAAAGTGAAGAGACAACCCACAGAATGAGAGAAAATATTTACACACTGACAATCTGACAAGGAATTAATAACAATAATATATAAGGAGCACAAACAATTCAATAGCAAAACTCCAAATAATCCAATTTTAAGATGGGCAAAAGATCTGAATAGATATTTCTCAAAAGAAGACATATAAATGGCCAACAGTTAAATGAAAAAATGTTCAACATCACTAATCATCCTAGAAATGCAAATCAAAATCACAAGATATCATCTCACCCCAGTTAAAATGGCTTTTTACCAAGCGACAGGGAATAACATGCTAATAAGGATGTGAAGAAAGGAGAACCCTTATATACTGCTAGTGGAAATGTAAATTAGTACATTACTAATTTACATTTTTGAGGAACGTCACTATAGAGGTTCCTCAAAAAAAGTAAAAATACAACTATCATATGGTCCAACAATTTCACTACTGGACATATGTTCAAAAGAAAGAAAATTAATATATCAAAGAAATATCTGTTCTCCCATGTTTATTACAGCAATATTCACAATAGCCAAGATATGGGATCAACCTAAGTGCTCATCAATGGATGAATGGATAAGAAAAGTGTGTCAGTTGTATGCAATGGAATATTATTCAACCATAAAAAGAATGAAATCCTGTCTCTGCAGCAATATGGATAAAACTGGAGGTTAGCATGTTAAGTGAAATGAGCCAGGCACAGAAAAACAAATATTGCATTTTCTCACTCACATGTGGGAGCTAAAAAAGTAGATCTCATGAAGATACAGAGCAGATTGGTGACTACCAGAGACCGGTAAGGAAAAGGGATGTGAAGGGGTAATAATGAGTACAAATACACAGTTTGAGAGAAGAAATAAGACCTAATGTTCCATAGGTCAGTATGGTAACAATCGTTTATAATAATCTGTTGTATATTTCAAAATAGCTAGAGGAGAATAATTCAACTGTTTCTAGCATTTAAAAAGACAAACATTTAAGGTGATGAATATCTCAATTACACTGATTCGATCTTTACAAATTATAGGAATGAATTTATCACATGTACTCCCAAATATTTATCTATTATGTATCAACAAAAAAGTTTAATATAGAAAAAATAATTAAAGGAACTAATGCTACATTAGAAAATATTCATTTCACATAAAGGAAATAAATAAAGGCAGAGTAGATAATGAAACAAAGGAGATCTATAGTAAACGAAAAGTAGAAAGCCAGATGTAAGTCCAACTATATCAATAGCCACATTAACTATGAATGGATTAAACAAAGCAGAATTGTTGTGATGGCTACAAAACATAATCCAATTGTATCTTGGCTTTAGGAGACACACATTAGTTTCAAAGGTACAAATAGGTTGAAGGTAAAATGATGGAAAAGAGATATCATGCACACAGCAACCATAAAGCTAGAATGGCTATATTACAATCATACAAAATAGCTTTAAATGCTTTTCCTAGAGATAAAGATGGATCTTTTTAAATGATAAAAATTACATCAGATAAAAATAAACATCAGAAATTTATAAAAATTATATACATATTTCCAAGATAAATATATTTCCAAAGAAAACTATGTATCATTCATTCCTATTCTTTTATGAATATAAACACAAAAATCCTCAACAAAATACTATCAAATAGAATCCAGCAATGTACAAAAAGAAGTATACACCATGACCACATGTGATTTATTTCAGGAATGCAAGGTTCTCTTACCATATGAAAATTAATTAATGTAATACATTTCATCAACAGAACAAAGGGAAAAACCACATTTTCATCTCAGTTGATGAAAAAAATTTATTTGACAAAATCCAACACCCTTTTATGAGAAAAACCCTCAACAAACTAGGAATAGAAGGAAACCTTAACATAATAAAAACCATATATGAAAAACCCATAGTTAACTCCATACATAATGGTGAAAACTGAATACCTGTATTGGAGGATCTAGCCAGAGCAATTGGGTAAGAAAAAAAAATAAAAGGTATCCAGATTGAAAAATAAGAAGTAAAACTATCTCTATATATCTTGCATATATAAACCCCTAAGGAATCCACTAAAAACTATTAGAACAAATAAACAAGTTCAGCAAGGTTGTAGAATATAAGATCAAGCTATAAAATCAAACATATTTCCAAAAAATTCTATTTATACTAAGATCAAAAGAACAAAATTATTCCTAAATTTAACAAAAAATGCAAAACATTTACTCTGAAAACTACAAAATATGTTGAAAGAAATTAAAGAAAACCTAAATAAATGAAAATACATCTCATATTTATGAACCAAAGACTTAATAGTGTTATGATGGCAATACTATCCAAAATGATGTACAGATTCAATGCAATCCCTATCAAAACCTTGGCTGACTCCTTTTCAAAAATTGACAAGTTGATTCTAAAATCCATAAAGAAATTCAAAGGATCTGAAATAGTCACAATAATTGTGAAAAAGAACAAAGTTGGAGGACTCACCCTTTTCTATTTCAAACTTACTACAAAGTTATAGTGATCAAGACAGTGTACTACTGGCATAGCAAGACATGTAGATCAATGGAATATAATGGAGAGTCCAGAAATAAACCTTCACATTTACAGTTAATTTATGTCAAGAATGGCAAGATGATTCAATGGAGAAAGAATAACCTTAACAAATGGTGCTGGGACCTTGAATATCTACATGTAACAGAATGAAGGTGAACCCCATACCTCGGATCATATAAAAAAAAATTACCTCAAAATGAAACAAAAACCTAAATGTAAAAGCTAAAACTATATGTCTTAGAAAAAAACACAGGTGTAGATCTTCACAACCTTAAATGGGAAATAGTTTCTTAGATATAACATCAAAAACACAGACAACAATAACAAGATAGATTGAAGATTATTGAAATTAAAAGTTTTTGCACTCAAAGGGTACCATCAAGAAGGTTAATGGTGGTCCCAGCACCACTTGTAAAGAAGCCACAAAGTGAGACAAAATATTTGCAAGTCATATATCTTATAAGGGACTTACATCCAGAATACATAAATAATTATTACTACTCAATACCCAATTTAAAGATGGGCAAAGAATCTGAGTCAACATTTCTCCAAGGAAGATATACTATAGCCATTGAGAGCATAAAAACATGTTTGCTGTCATTAGCCAATCAAAATCATGAGCTATGCCACTTCACACCTACTAGAATGGCCATAAGAAAGACATCATAGCAAGCGCTGGCAAGCATGTAGAGAAATTATGACCCTTATTCACAGCGGGTGGGAAGGTAAAATTGTGCAACTGCTTTGGAAAACTGTTTGGCAGTTCCTTAAGATGTTAAACATGGAGTTTCCATATGACCCAGAAATTCCACTCCTAGGTATATACCCAAGAGAAGTGAGTACTTGCATATGAATGTTCACAGAAGCTTTATTTAATAACCGAAACTAGTATCTCCAAGCTGAAACCAACCCAGATCTCCTTTAATGAGTGAATAGTTGAACAACTATGGTATATTCACCTACTCATAGAATCCTACTCAGCAATAAAAAAGAATGAAGTATCGAGACATGCAATAAACATGGATGAATTTTCACATAATTATGCTGAGTAAAAAAAAGCTACACATGATAAATTTTGGGGTGATATATATGTTCAGTGTTTTCATTGTGGTGAGGTTCCATGGACACACACACACACACACACACACACACAGTAGTTTGTCTACTTTCAAGAAAATGAAAAGACAAACTACAAAATGGAAGAAAAGAATTGCAAATCACATATCTGATAAGGGTTTAATATCCAGAATATATCAAGAAACTTTGCAACTTGACAACAAAAAGACAAATAATTCAATTAAATAATGAGCAAAGGACTTAATAGACATTTCTCCAAAGAAGACATACAAATGATCAACAAGACGTGAAAAGATGCTTAACATCCATTAGTTATTGGAAATATACAAATCAAAGCCAGAATGAGATACCACTTATCTAGGATGGTTACAATCAACAAACAGAAAGTAACAAGTGTTGGCAAGGATGTACAGAAATGAAACCCTCATACTTTCCTGTGTTGAGGGCTCCATGGAGACTATATGTGTGTGTATGTGTGTGTTTGTCTGTATACTGTACCAAGAAAATGAAAAGACAAGGAATGTAAAATGGTGCAGCTACTGTAGACAGCAATTTGGCAGTTCCTCAAAGATGTAAACATCTATTTACCACATGACCCAGCAATTCCACGCCTAGGTATTTAACTAAAATAATTGAAAACAGGAATTGAAGAGGTACCCATTTGCCAATGGCTCTGGTAGCATTATTCGTAAAAGCCAAAGGGTATAAACAACTTACCTTTTCATCAAAAGAGAAACTGATAAATGAAATGTGGTTTATCTATGCAATGGAATATTATTTCATCATAAAAAGGAATTAAATTCTGATATATGCTACAACATCGATGCTAAGTGAAAACATGGCAAATGAAATAAGCCAGACACAAAAGGACACATAATGGGTGATTCCACTTATATGGAATAGCTAGAATAAGTAAATTCATAGAGAAAGAAAAATTAGAGTTCATCAGGGTCTGGGGGGAGAGGCAATGGGGAGTTATTGTATACTGGATACAGAGTTTCTGTTTGGGGTGATGGTTGCACAACCATGTGTATGTACTTAATGCCACTGAATTACAATTCAATCACTTAAGTAGTTTAAATGGCAACTTTTATGTTATGTGTATTTCTTTTTTTATTTTAAAGATGTGGGGTACAATTCAGAGTTAAGTATACATGTTCATTATGCAGGTACCCTTATTGATGAGGTGTGCCCCTCCCTTCCCCGGCAGAATCCCACTGCTGCTAATCACCTCCCCACTCCCTGGTCATTTCCCACTACTGACAATCCTTTTCTTATAGTATTACGATAATTGTTCAAGGTCCACTTACGAGTGAAAACATGTGATACTCAGTTCTTTGTTTCTGTGATAGATCACTCAGTATTACAGACTCTAAGACCATCCAAATTGCTGTGAAGTCCATAATTTTGTCCTTCTTTGTGGCTGTGTAATATTCCATTGTGTATATGTACCACATTTTTTTTTATCCAGTCCTCTTTCAATGGGTAGCACGGTTGCTTCCATGTTTTTGCTATTGTGAACAATGCTGCAATAAACATGTGTGTGCAGGTATCTTTTTCAGAGTGATTTGAGTTCCTCCAGGTATATTCCCAGTAGGGGAATTGTGGGGTCATATGGAAGGTCAATTTTTAGACCTTTTAGGAATTGCCAGACTGTTTTT
>CAUYQG010185626.1:0-11854 GCA_963574415.1 Tarsius wallacei
GCCCAGACTGGAGTGCAGTGGCTGCTCCCGGCCACCGCAGCCTCGACCTGCTGGGCTCCGGCGATCCTTCCGCCTCAGCCTTCCGAGTAGCCAGAATTACAGGTGCGCGCTACCACGCCTGGCTGATTTTTTGATTTATTGTAGAGGTGAGGTCTCACCTGCCCAGGTGGGTCTCGAACCCGCGGGCTCAGGCAATCCACTCACCTCAGCCTCCCAAAGCGTGGAATTACAGGCTGAGCCACCGAGCCCGGCTACCTTAATGATGTTTTCATCTTATGTTTCCACAAGGTTTCTGGATTGAAATTAGCTGTGAAATAAGTATATAAGTATGCATCTACAAAGACAAATTCACTTTCATGTCCTTTACTTCTGCATAAATGATGGTGAGAATGGTAACTTTTATACTTAAGGATGGTGATCACTATTTAGTTTCTGAGAGGTTAAGTTTGTTTAACTCTGTCTAAAGCTTTGCAGGGGAATGTGAAAAAAATACTTGAGACATTGGTTGGGCAATTTACATGTTAGTTGTAAAACGTTTGTGTTACTAGAAATATTTATAAGTTGGTTATAAAGATAAACTAGTCACTCTCATCTATAAAATATCTTTCTACTCTCCTAAAACCTGATTTTGGTTATTGAAATAATGTTTCAGTGGGACTTCCTTGTCTTTATATGGTTCTCTTTCATAATTGACTAAAATATATTAGCCTGCTTAAACAAGTGGTCCAGGTTCTCTGATACATAATATGTATTGCTAATTTCCATTAACCTAGGAATTGATAAAAAAAAAAAAATGTTAGTTCCTGCATTCACAATTTTTTAATGACTAGTCTTTCTTTAAAAAATTTTACCAGCTTTCTTATCAATTATCACTCTACTTGTGAGTATCAAGTTAGATATGACCTATACAAGTTGCCATTAGGGCCCTGGACAATATGAAGACTACAAGAATTATGCCATTTGGTCCCCCTGCTAGAAAAATCCTCACGATTGCTACTGTTTAGGTGATTTAGGTTTCAATTTTGCTATTGCTGCTGTTCTGTATTAAGTTATTCAATTCAGTGTTTTGTAGGAAAATCAAACACAGAGATGACTGTATGAACTTAAATAAATATTTACCAGGGAAAACTGTTCATAAGAATGACAAATAACATGAGCATAATCAGGTTTCAGAGCCCATAAGCAGTGTCATTGATGGGAACTCTAGTAGTGGTGAAAAGACAAATAAATTATTGGGAAATGGGAAGCACTTTTTACTTGGATGGTTGACTGTGTTTAATTATTGCATCACAGAAAACAAATGCTGTTTTTCATGAGGCTCCCATCCTATGGAAAGAGAGAACCATTGTCTCTGATTTTACAAATTCATACATTATGTTGTCCACCATTTATAAGGTAGATAATATAAGAAAATAATCCTCTTTACATAGAGTGTGTGCGTGTGTGTATATATATATATATATATATATATATAAAATTATGTTGAGATAATGAGGTAATAAACTGTATATTGTTGCCAAAATAAATATTTAAAAATCAACACTAATTTGAAAGTTTTTTAGCACTTTTGGTATTTTATTTACTTGATTAACAGCTATTAAACCCCTTTGCCAGAAAACTAGGTCCTTGTGACATAAGGCAAATATAATAAAATCTCTGATATCAAAGAGCTCTCAATAGTCTGCTCTCAGAACTAATCAAATGTTCTTTATTTGGTTATTGTCTCTCCTTAGAAATTCAGACTATGGGAACAATATATTAATGGGTGAATTTTACCCAGATTTTGATAACATTGAAATGAACTTCTAGTAAACTACAGTCAGCAAGCCAGAGCTTTATCTTTTCTAGTATTTAATTATCCTGGCTGTATCTTATATCTGTAATACTGATCCCTTTAAAGAACTGATGGCAAAGTCAAACCTACAAGAAACACAAGGCTACAGAGTGTTTGTCTTAAAAGTCAAACCCATAAAAAATACAAGGCAACAGAGAGTTTGTTTTAATGGTTGAGTGTCTAGAAAAGATATTTTTCTTAAATGTTGAGTTCACATAGTTTTCTGGAAATGGTAATAGTTTGAAAAAAGATATGTGTCCCCTCCCCATCTTAGAATCTGAACTAGCTTTCTCATCCTTGAAACTGGGCACAGTTCTCTGTTTACACTTCCACATTTCATGGACTAACATACTGTGAAATCTCAAGCTAAGCTGTCTTGGTAATGAATATACAGTGTGTTGAAAAAAGTATGATCTTTACCTTGGAAGGCAGAAGTACAATTTTGTTAGCAATTTCTCTATATGAATATTTATTTAGCTGTACACACACACACACACACATACACACACACACACACAGATATATATACATACCCATAAATTAATATTATCTTTATAAGTCAGCACAAGTGAAAATGATAGACATTAAGTCATGGTTGAGCCTGAAGATTATATCTTCCTTGACTGGATTTCAGTGGTGGCTTTTCTTATGGTTAAAGAATGTAATTGTATCACCTATACACACTCTAATCCAAGACTATGTTCTAACTCTTTTAATCCTCCTGACAACTTCCAGGTACCTAAATTCTTACAGAAAAATTTACTGTGGCTAATGTATTGATGTCTGATTCTTGGTGACTTGGAACTTGAAACTTTACAAAAACAATAAAACCAATAGTTTTTTAGTTTGGTTGGTTTTTGTTTTTTGTTTTTTTGAGTTGGAGTCTCACTCTGTCGCCCAGGTTGGAGTACAGTGGCACGCTCACAGCCGCCCCAGCGTCAGCCTGCTGGGCTCCGGCAATCCTTCTGCCTCAGCCTTCCAAGTAGCCAGAACTACAGGTGCACAATACCACGCCCAGCTAATTTTTAGATTTATTGTAGAGATGAGGTCTCGCCAAGTTGCCCAGGCTGTTCTCGAACCTATGAGCTTAGGCAATCCCCTCACCTTGGCCTCGCAAAGTGCTGGGATTACAGGTTTGAGCCACCGCACCTGGTCAACCCAATAGTTTTGAATGGGTCTTGGGGCCAGAAATTCAGGAATTCTTAATTAATATTTGGTGCTTATGCCAATTCTGAGCTTCTCATAGGAGATCCTTGAGAGCTTCAAGCCCTAATGAGCACCAGGAGAATTGAGTAGTTGGAACGACACTCACAGGGAAGTAGGGACAGGAAGAATAAACAAAAAACAAATAGCCTGACGTATGCTCCCTGGCACACTGGTGAGGACCCTAGTCTACTGTCTTCTCTTGGATACCTGGTTATTTTCCTGAATGCTAACATTTTTATATGTCTCAGACTAATGTGGGAGTCAAGAAAATAATTCTCAAACATGAAAAATGAATTATTCTTTGACACGTCTAAGATTTTAAGTGCCCCAGGGAGTAATTACATCATCCACCTCTGTACTCTTGTCTGTTTTGAAGGAACATTGGTCATGTGAGAAAGAGCATCTGCATCTCTACAACTGAAATTCTTTATCTAGAATTAAATAAATGAGCTTCAGAAGGTCATCTTAGAATTTTATTTGTAACCATTGTTCATTAGTGGTGTATGACTGTCCATAGCTGTTATCAGATGCTCAGAGAAGTTTATAAACTCAAAAAGCGAGGTGCACCAAGTTCAGTACTCAAAATTGCACGAAGATTCTGATTTAATTATTCTCCCAATGAAAGCATTAGGGCAGACTCCTGGCAGTGCACAATGAACACAAATACACTCTTGCAAACAGATTGGAATTCCTTTGGCTTTCAGTATTCAGTGTTTTCAATATTCATTGTTTGCTTCACATTTTTATTTATTCATTTATTTGGAAAGCAGGGTAAGTGTTAAGCCTCTTGCATGTTGACAAAATGAACACATTTTCTACAACATTAGACTCCTGGAAAATAGACTTTATGAGTCATTCCTATTTAAATTGTGGTCTTTTGATTGATTGGTTCAGATCTCTTGAAACTTGTTAAGAAATTACTTGCATTGTGCCAGCCTGTTTTTCTTTTCTTTTTTTTTTTCCCATAACAAATGAAACCATTAGTTCAAAGTTCAAGGAATCAAGCTTAAATGAAATAAATTAAAGCTCTTCAGGGAACTAGTGCTGAAGGAGAAGAACGAAGAATTGATGACCTGTTAACAGTTGTAATTCTCCACTTTGAATTATTGACAGCATGTGACACTATAACCTTACAAATTGCAATCTATAAACAGCTTAGAAAATATGACCTTTTCATTACAATTGGTCTCACGAAGCCTTCAGCTTATTATGAACAGCTGCCACCAGCACATTTTCTCGGAGGCTGTGAGAAAGATGTCATACGTATAACTGGAGCACTGGATGCTATTTAGACAGAGCTCAGCAAGGCCATGTACAGGCAGAGTGATAGATGGTGAGCGGCAGAAAAACTTCTTGGCCTAAAGTGAAAGTATGAGAAGTTTGCTTGTCATTGATTTACAGTCACCCAATAGAAATAAATAATTAGCAAAAGCTGATTGACTTAGCACTTTTTCTTCCACTTTTGAAACAGGGACCAAAAATTCATGAACAGATCCAAGTTGCTACAGGGTATTTTTGCCAGTCTTTCTGTCTACCAGGACAGAAGGCAACTAAAAGTTACCAGACTTAGTCTTCAGATATGGCTTGGATGTTACTCTCTGTTACCAATGATAGAATAAATGTTTAGAATTCCTTTTATGTGAATTTAGCAAAAAAAAGTACATCCCAGATGTAAAACTATTATATGTTTGTTTCAATGTGTTATGTAGGTATAACCCATGGAAATGGTTCAATATATTGGTCCATTATCATCTGTGATTTTTTTTTTAATTTTCTCTTTGTGGCTTAGTTTGTGACTTTGTTAAGTTTTTCAAGTATCTGCATTACACTTCTGGTGGAACACACTCAGGGTATTGAAAAAGATGTGGAGTCATGAGAAATGAATTCTGTTATTGGTTCTGCTGCCAACTGACAATGTTGACTTGGGCAATTCATTTAAGTTATCTGTGCTCCCATGCCCCCTAATGATTTGGGGGATGACCATGTGGCAATGCTTTATATAAACCATTGCTAATCATCCTAAGAGGTAAGAGCTGACAATATTCTATACCTTCATGATGAGAAAACTGAAGCTTACAGAGGTTAAGATATCTCTTACAAGAAGATGGCAGAGTCAGGACACCAGCCAGCAATCTGAATCCAAAACCCCAACATTGAAACCAGGGCTCACAAACACAAATATCTGTGATTGCCACAAGAGTAATATCAGTGTGTTTGCCCCAGGGAGATAACTGAGAGCCCAATCCTTCAAGCAGGAGATAGCTGTTTCACCCTTCCTATTATATGGTAATGTAAGCCCAGTATTGCCAGATCTTCTCTCCCTCTCCCCCGCTTTTTTGAGAGAATCAAAAATTCTAGCTTAATATTTTTGAATACTGGAAACTTTGTTTTTAAAACATACTGAGGACTAATATTGTGTAAGGCAAAGCACACATGATTTGGAAACATTGTGCTTTGCTGGCCAGGCCATCTGCTTAATGATCTATGATGTAAAATGATGATTGGACTAAATAATCTCTAAATACCCCTGTAGCATCAAAATTATCTAGAATTCTTTGATTACCCTGAGTCTTTGATTTCCATATACACATTTTTTTCAAATTGCTTTCTTCCAAAATCCTCATATTGACTCATATTTTTTTCATTTTTTTCTGGGTGGCTAACAAAGACCTTGTCCTGTCAACGATGCCTCATTCCTCCAATCCTCTTTGTCCAAAGCCATAAAAAAAGATCTTATATTCATTCTCCTTTTTTCCCCGCAGTGTCCAATTAGCCACTCTCTTTTTTCCACTGCCATTTCTCTTTATGTTGCTCTTTTCTTTCTTTTTCTTCTCCCACCTTCCTGGAACAAGCTTCCAAAATTTCATACAAGTACTGTTGAACAGACCTCTAAATGTCTTCTTTACCACCTATTGCTCTAATCCAGGAGTTGGTAAACCATTGCCTAAGTGACAAATCTGCCCATTGACTGTTTCTGTAAATAAAGTTTTATTAGAACACAGACATGCCTATTTGTTGACATATTGTTTATAGTGGCTTTTGTGAAACAAATGCAGAATGGAGTAGTTATGATAATCATTTTGTGGTCCACAAACCTAAAATATTTACTAGCTGGTCCTTTAAGAAAAAGTTTGTTAATACTTGCTAATGCATTCCTTACATAGCTATCAGATTAAACTTTGCATCTCCAGGATTGTATGTATCACCTCTGTGCTAAAAATATCTATAATTGTGTTCCATACTTTACCACACACACACATAAAGACTTCTAGAAATTTCTCAGCCTGGCATTAGAGGGCCACAAATAGCCCTCTTTCAAGTCATATTTTTTAACATCATTGTGATCTCTAACCAGGCTGGTTTAAATAATGAACCACAAACATACCATGCTCACCATAACTCTGACATTTTGAAAATATGCTACCATTCTGCAAATGTAATTTGAAATCAAACATTCTTTAAACAATGATATTCCGTGGGCATTTTTGATTCAGATTAAACTAATTATTTTTGAAAACCTATTAAACTATGTATCAAGGATGCTGGTAGTCCTGTACAAATAATCTCCTTTGTCTCATATTGACTCATATTTTAAAACATTCATATCTGTGTTCATTGGCAATATATGGATGATTCCTTTATGTCAGACTGTATCCTATCACTAGAAGTTATAAAAACAAAAACGGGCTAGGCATAGTGGCTAACACCTGTAATCCCAGTGCTTTGGAAGGCTGAGGTGGGATGATTGGTTGAGGCCAGGACAGCTCAAGAACAGCCTGAGCAACATAGTGTGACCCTCATCTCTACCAAAAAAAAAAAAAAATCAGCAGCAACAAGTTCACAATCTAATGACCGACACAAATAAACAAATAATAATATAATTTGCTTCATCCACAATAGAAATATACAATGCTAAAGAAATACAGAGGAAGCAACAGATTTCCTTCCCTAGAAAGGTTGGGAAGGCTTCATGGGGAGATGAGATTTGATCTGGGTGTTGGAAGTTGAGAAAGCTCCAGGGGCCTGAACTTTCATAGTAGTTAAAAGAACAGCAAGAAGGTCAGTATTGCAAGATTGCAATAAGTGGCAACAGATAAAACCAGAAAGGAGATATATAGAAAGGACCTTGGATGTCTCACTGAAGAATAGTGTAGAGGCAAGGGAACCTTGAGTGTTTCTGAACAAGAGAGTGACAATCAGATTCCACCTAGATTGTAAATTCCTGGGTGGCAGAATTACATTTCATGCATCTCTTTGTTTCCCAGAGGGTCTACCAGTTCTGCCTTGGACATAGTAAACATTCAGTAGATAGTTGTTCATTGATTAATTTCTTCCTGAGGGTGAGGCATTTCTGACTGGCTGGTAGCCAGCAACATTTTGGGTTTTCTCTGCCTCTGATAAAATGCTGACACCAAGATAGTTAAAAAAGCAGAAAATATTGTTAAGGTGATGAGAATCACCAAATTCATGACACTTCTCAGTGTCTGTCACTTTCATTCTAATAGCCAGAAATATTGTTTTCAGCTTTCAGCAAACTTTTGGCAAAGTTGAAACTATCTAAAAGAAACTGAATGTTTATTCTCATTTAAATAAGTGTTGGGAAATTCTGGTTCTCTGAACTCTTTGAGGGTGACATGCTATTACTATTATTATTTAAACTAGGGGGAAATGAGATAATTTTGAAACCTTCTGATTCAGTTAATGGAATAAAAGGATTCTTGCTCTTCTTCAGATGTATAAAAAACAAGCCCTTGGCCTTCTGTCCTATAAGTGGCAGGAATTATCAGCCTGTACTAATTGTCAAGATATACCAGAAGTGATGGAGGGCTTCAGGCATTGCTGCTTTGAGTGTCAGGTCTTAGGTTATGTTTGTAGCATTAACATTTGAAAGGGAAGAGACATTTTGAAATTTGTGATCCCAGACAGTTTAGCTTCTTGGCAACTGTTTTGTTTCCTGCCTCAACATAACCTAGGGTTATATTTTCATTCTAAGAACTTAGTAAAGCTGGGCAATAGAGCAGTTCCACGTTCAACATGGTTTTAAGAAGAGTACCAGAGTACTTGTCTCTTTTGACCTGACCAGTTTCCCCTACTTTGGTTCTGATGCAAGTAGGTTCGGTAACCAGCAAACCTGGTAAATAGAGCATCAATAACCTTGCTTTGGAGACTATCTGGTTTGAATTTCTGGTGTCCAGGGCCAACGTAACCAGGGGTCACAGTGTGTAGGGTCCGTCAAGGTCATCCTGCATGCCTGTGGATCCTTCTTTAAGCTTCTCTTGCTACCCTTCTCTCATTTCCTTCTCTGCTCTCACTGAGTTGTACCACTTCAACATACCTATGGCTTCACACTTGGATTCCTCTGCTTCCGTAAGTGTGACCTTCTGTATCCAAAGTTCTTTTCTTTTTCTAGCCCTTTGGCTAACCTAAGCCCTAGATATAATGACACTACCACTATAAAACCTTTCTAGATTCCCATTCTCCTACTAGGCAAGTCATGTCAGCATTTTTTGTACACCTCTGTCATGATATTTATCAAATTATACAAAGTTGTCTGAAGCCCCTAAATATCCATTAAGAGTATAAAACTCATTGTTTTGTCTCAATGGAATACCCCCAGCACTTAGGCTTTGTGCTTGGCCTACAGTAATTACAATAATAAAATAAATAATTATAGCTATGATGTAATAAGTAGTTACTTTGTGCTAGTCATATTATCAGATTCAGTATTACAAGTAGCTGTTCATTTGATCCTTAGAAATAAAGGAAAAGGTCTCTCACTCCAACCTAGCCTCTTCCAAATCCAAATAAATTCCTATTATGCAAGAACATCACCTTTATCTTTATTGTGCCTGCCTGTCTGCCAGGCACCGCCATTCAATAATTCTGCCAAGTGGTATCTTTCCTCGTGACAGAGTGCTAAATAGTGATTTATCGCTTGAATACATATTGCTTTCATGGAAGTGATTTGTTTAAAACAACAGTAAAGTGATAAATAAATTATTCATTCCATGCTAATTCTTCACTTTTATGTGCTGTAGTAAGCGTCAAAATAAGCAGCCTGTGGGGCATTTTATTTTTGCCACATTAATCTTGGACAGTTTAAAGGGGCAAAAATAGGCAGAAACCTAAAGAAGAGGTTCCATTTTCAAGAAAATGGATCATTTTTTCCCCTACATCCTCCAGCAGCAACAGAGAGTTCTAGCAGACGTGCTTCCTTCCCCTGTCCCCAGTCACTCTGTGTGAGTCACCTGCAGGACCCTCTTGCACTCTTGTTCCACTTTGCAAAAAGTATGGCTTATTTTCTTTGCAGAGAGTGATTCACAGTGTCTCAGTCCCTGTCACAAGGCCAGGAAGCAAGTGGGTTCTTTTTCAGGAGATTTTCATTTCCTGGGGCATTCAGGGTATTGGGTTTCTGAATCTCACTGGAGTCTTGATTTAGGATTAAAGGATTATAAAGTGAGAGAAGCAGCAGGGATATAATTATCCATTTTCGCAACTGATTTCCCACATGGAATAGAGATATCATTTGTTTCTAGCCTTCCTTAACCTTTTCTGGAAGCCTTATTCCCGGTGTTTGAGTTAGGGACATTTGAGTGATTTTCAATTTGTGAAGTCTTCCATTAGCAGAGGAGCAGACGGATGGGCTTGTTGTAGATTCTCGAGAAGCTTTTTTCCTCTTTTCTGAGCATGGCGTTTTTATGTTTTATATTTGCTGATTGACTAGCAGGGATGTGTGCTCTCTGCCTGTGGAATCCACAGAAGTCTCAGTGTGATTCAAAGATGATCCCTCCAGCCCAGGATGGTAGAAGAGCTCACATAGCCCATTCTTCAAGGTCCCAGTTTCAGGTCAGAAGCCAAAACATATAGGATTAAATATGAACTACCCGAGCCAAAATTCCCATCTCCTACATGAGAACAACAAAAAAAGTCTCCACGATTGTGAAGTGGATTAAATGGCATACTCTGTGTAAAGCACCCAGCTTGAAAAAGTCCCCACCTACATCTAGCTAGGAATTGTTCCTCTTTTTCCATAGTGCTTAGTTTCTAAAGCATTCAATTCAAACCTGTCAGCTCTATGAGTCTCAATACAGCTGTAATGCATAATGAGGACATGTATCTGTTTCCTCTTGTCCGCATCACTGATAGCACTTAGCAGAAAAAATGTGTATTGTGGTCAGTGCTTACAAATACAAGTGAATAGATGATAGGTAGGGTGGTAGGTAGGTAGGTAGATAGATAGATAGATAGGTAGATAGACTATGATAGGATAGACAGGACAAGCTTATCATCAGGCTGATTGAAAACAGGAAGTATAAGCCGGGCTCGGTGGCTTATAAACCTGTAATTCCGTGCACCTTGGGAGGCTGAGGTGAGTGGATTGCCTGAGCCCGTGGGTTTGAGACCTGCCTGGGCAACTTGGCGAGACCTCATCTCTACAATAAATCAAAAAATTAGCCGGGTGGGTAGCGTGCGCCTGTAGTTCCAGCTACTTGGAAGGCTGAGGTGGAAGGATCGCTGGCGCCCAGCAGGTTGAGGCTGTGGTGGCCGGGAGCGGTCTGGGCAACAGAGTGAGACTCCAACTCAAAAAAAAAAAGAAAAGAAAAGAAAACAGGAAGTATAATTTGAAACTACTTAGAGCTCTTGTTTTTACCTCTCCAAAGAAACCAGGTACCATGGTGGTTAAGCACATGAGCTTTGAACGTAAGCAGTTCAAGTTTGAATCTCAGCCTTCCTACCTTGCTAGTCTTGGGGAAGTCACTTAAAATCTCCATAGCCAAGAAGAAAGATAAGAAGTATTGGCTTCATAGGATAGTTGAGAAGGTATACAGATTATGTTATTCAAAATGCTTAGCAAAACTTAAAAAAATAAAAATTACTCAATAGAGCAAATCCATAATCATATTCCAACTAGAAAAGGGAATTCTAGTTTTATGAATACCATTTAATAAAAAAAGAGGTTAAATGAGTTAACAAAGGTCATACAAGGTGTTAAAATTATAGAGTTAATACTCTGTAACCAGAATCCATCCCTTTCAACTTCTAATATTAGATCCTTATCCTGCCACCATAGGGTTAAATACAACAGGTTTAAATACAAATACTCTATTTGGTTTTGCTCCTGTTATACAGAGGGTGAAATTTTGAGGGACTGTGATTCCAAATCTGCACCCTGATATATTTGCACTGACTCAGGGCTGTATTTTCCTAGATAGAAGAAACTTAAAGAATGGGAAGTGGATCTCTGCAGTGTCCTGGCCAACCTTCAAAAATCCCAGAGAGCTATGCATGAAAGTTAACACTCTTGAATGAAAGGACAGAAAAATCAATAAAACTTTGGATTGGATCACAGACATGTTTTACAACTACTCAGTCCTCACAGAAGAGATACACAGCATTGAATTATGTGTAGCATTTAATCCTTTAATCAGCCTAAGCTTTCAAGGGGAATTCAAAATATTTGGAACATCATTCCTAAAAAATGGAATTTGATAAAATAGCAATGCTGTCTGTTGTGCTCAAAGTTCTAAAACCGAGAGATCACCAAAGAGTCAGCTCCGATGCAAGTACACGAGGGTTTTTATTCAAGCTCGAGCCTGGGCTCACGTTTGAAACCGATGCAGCGGCTTCAGTGACGAGAGCCCCGACCCAAGTTAACACACACCTTTTATACATAGTTCTGAGGGAGTGGGGTGGCTTTACAGACTTGTGCATACAGGGTTGGATAAAAACTATATGACGTAGGTACAGAGATTTTGATTGGTTGATTCGAGTCCGATTTGCGTGGGCTCAGGCTTTGTTACTTGTGACGGACAG
>CAUYQG010185631.1:0-11070 GCA_963574415.1 Tarsius wallacei
CTTTGTATCTGTATAGAATCCCCTTCTCGGGGATTCCTGGAACTTGTAAGACGTCTGCCGCCTATCCTCTCTGAAGCTATTCAAAGGTTTCATCTACACATCAAGAACTCTGGCTTCTCTAACCCTCCTTATCTTAAACCAGTATTTCTTTGACTAATTCCAAAATTCTTTAACTAGTCCTTAACTCCTTCTACCAACTGCCAGTCAGAACATCTTGGAATCTATCTACGATCTGCAAACCACCTTCCCTCTTGGAGATGTCTCACATTCCCGGGTTGCACCCATGTGAACCTCACGTGTACTGATTTATATCTTGCCTGTAACTTCTGTCTCCCTAAAAATACGTAAAGCCAAGCTGTAATTCAGCCATCTTGAGCACATGTTTTCAGGTCTTCTTGGGACAGCACCACTGGCTTGGGCCGCTCACGTCTGGCTCAGATACGCCTTTTTAAATATTTTACAGCGTTTGACATCTTTTGCCAACAAAGGGCTCCCTTTTCTCCAAACCCTTATCAACATGTATCCTTTGTTGTTGTTGTTGTTGTTGTTGTTGATAGCCATTCTAACAAGTATGAGGTGATCTCTCCTGATTTTGACCTGCATTCCTCCGACGACCAGTGATGTTGAGAGGCTTTTCCTGTGCGGGCTGGCCCTTTCATGTCTCCTTGGGAAAAAATATCTATTCAAGCCCTTTGCCCATTTTTAATTAGGTAATTTTCTTGCGATTGAATCGTTTGAGTTCCTTATATATTTTTAGCATTAGCCCCTTATCAGATGTATGGTGTATAGATACTTCCTCCTACCATTCTGTAGACTGTCTCTTTGTCCTGTTTTTATTTTCCTTTGCTGTACAGAAGCTTCTTAGCTGGATACAATCCAATTTGTCTGTTTTTTGTCTTTTTGTTTTGTTTTGTTTTGTTTTGGCTTCTGTTGCCTGTGTTTTCAGGGTACTATCCAAAAAGCTATTACCCAAACCAACGCCAAGAAGCTTTTTCTGGTTTTTGTCTAGTAGTTTTACGGCTTCGGGTCTTAAGTTTAAGTCTTTAACCCCTCTCGAGTTTATTCTTGTGTGTGATGTGAGGTATGGGACTAATGTCATTCTCCTGCATGTGGATCTTCTGTTTTCCCAACATCGTTTATTGAAGAGACTATCCTTTCCCCATTGGGTGTTCTTGGTAGCTTTGTTGAAGACCAGTTTACTGCAAATGCACGGATTTATTTCTGGGCTCTATCTTCTGCTCCGTTGGTCTGTAGGTGTGTTTTTATGTCAGGACCTTACTGTTTTAATTACTACAGCTCTATAGTATATTTTAAATCAAGGCTTGTGATGCCTCCAGCTTTGTTCTTGACCAAGATTGTTTTGGCTATTCTGGGTCTTTGGTGATAACATACGAAATTTAAGATTTTTTTTTCAAGTTCTAATTCAAATGCCATTAGAATTTTTATTGGAGTTGCGCCGAATCTTCAGACCATTTTGTGTACTTTTGGGTAGTAGATCCTTGGGGTAGATCATACTGGGCAATTTCAACAACATTAAACTTTTTAATTCATGCATGCAGGATATTTTTCCATTTAAACGTGTCTTCTTTATTGCCTTTCGTCTATGCTTTACAGTGCTTGGTGTAAGCATAATTATTTTAGGATTCATCCATATTTCTGGGTGTGTCAATACTCTGTTCTCTCATATTATGAGTAGTGTTCCTTTGTATAAATACATCGGTTTGTTTTCCAAGTCACCTACTGATGGACATTTAGATATTGACTAGCCCCTAAATAATTCCAGATATTGGCTGGTACCCCAAAATATACTATGAACATGTGTGAATTAATGTTAACGGACATGTGCTTTCTCTTCTCTTAGGCAAATACCTAAGAGTGGAATGGCTGTGTCACGTCATAGGTGAATGCGCTGCTATTGTTGGATGGATTATTCTATAGATGCCAATTTTGTCAAGGTGTTTCATAGTGTTTTTCAAATTTTCTTTATCCTTACTGATGCTTTGTTATCAGTTATTGAGATGGGGTGTTGGAATCTCTGACTCTAATTGCAGACTTGCTTAGTTCTCCTTGAAGTCCTATCAGGTTTGGCTCCACATAATTGTTGAATCTGTTATGAGGTGCATGGGTGTTTAGCACTGTTAAATACTGTTGACTCCCTCAGCACTGTCACATGACTCACTTTGTCATTGGTCATATTATTTTTTGTTCCAAAATCTACTTTGTTGGGTATTATCAACATTCAAGTTTTCTTTTTATTACTGTTAACATGGTATCTTTCTTCATCCTTTCACTTGTAATTCACTTGTGTCTTTACATTTAATGTGAATTTCTCACTGGGAGCATATAGTTGGGAACTTGCTTTTTATGCAGTCTGACAATCTTTGACTGTTTAGATCACTTATGTTTAATGTGATTATTGATATGATAGGATTTTAATCTACCATCTTGCTATTTGTTTTCCATGTGCCTCATCTGTTCCTTTTCTCTGTTTTCCTGCCTTCTTTTGGATTATTTTTAATAATTCTGTTTTACTTCTTTTATAGGCTGAATGTCATAACTCGTGTGTGTGTGTGTGTGTGTGTGTGTGTGTGTGTGTGTGTGGGCACACACGCTATAGTTTGGATTGTCTGACTCCTCCAAATTTCACATTGAAATCTGATCCACAGTGTTGGAGGTGTGGCCTAATGGGAGGCGTTTGGGTCATGGCGGTGGATCCCTCAGGAATGGTTTAGTGTCTTCCTCGCCACAATGGGCCAGTTCTTGCTCTGCTACTCCCTTTGAGAACTGATTGCATAAAAGGGCCCGGCGCCTGCCTCCCTTACAAGCCGTCTCCCCTTCACCTGCCACCGTGACTGGAAACTGCCTGAAACCCTCACCAGAAGCGACGCTGGAGCCATGCTTCTTGTGCAGCTTGCAGAACTGTGAGCCAAATACACCCCTTTTCTGATACATTACCCAGCCTCGGGTATTCCGTTATGGCAGCACAAATGGACGAAGGCAGTGAGTGTGTGTGTGTGTGTGTGTGTGTGTGGTTACTTTAGAGTTCATAGTGCACCATCTACCTTTAAGTGATTTGTTTGTGCTGCCACAGAGTGTAAGATTTTTATAGCCACCTACTTCCATTTCTCCCCTCTGCCATCCTTTTTGCTATTTCGGTCCCACATCTCATATCTACATGTGTTATAAGGCCCACAATGCATTGCCCGTGCCATTCTTTTTGCATTAAGCAGCCAATTATTCCTTTAAAATATTTTAAAGTATTTTGTGTTTATCCATGTCTTTCCTGTTTCTGCTGTTCCTCATTTCATTTCTCTGTGTAGATCCATATTTTCATTTGAAATTATTTTCCTTTTGCCTGGAGGATTTTCGTTAACATGGCTTACAATATCGGTCTTCTAGTCATGAATTCTCTCATCCTTTGGTAGTCTGAGAAAGCTTTATTTCACCTTAATTTTGAAATATATTTTCACAGAGTATAGGGTTATAATTTGAGATTTTTTTCTTTATTTTAAATATGTCTTCTCATGTCTTCTGCCTTACACTATTTCCACCGAGAAGTCTACTTTCATTTTTATATTTGTTCCTCTGTATAGAATATGCTTTTCTGCTCTGAATTCTCTGTGATTTTTTTCGTTATCACTAGTTTTAAGCAAATTAATTATGATGTAACTTGATGTCATTCTCTCCGTGTTTTCAGTGCTTGGGCTTTATTGAACTTCTTGATTCTGTGGCTTTACAGGGTTTGTTGGTTTGTTTGTTTTAATTTGGAATTTTTTCAGCCTCTGTATCTTGAGTTATTTTTTTCCATCCTACCCCTTGCTTTTTCTTTAGGGACTTCAATTATGCATATTGTAGCCATTAGAAGCTTTCCTAAGAATTGCTTCCTGGAAAAATGGCTTTAAGTTGTTTACATTGCTTCTTCTTCAGCTTCACGACTCTTTTTGAGCATTAAATCTGTCATCGATCCATCTCGTTTATTTTTCATCTCATACATTTTGGTTTTAACCTCCAGAATCATGATTTGCTCAGCTTATATACTCTGCTTCCTCTGCCGACCACGCATATGAAGTAAAGTTGCAACTGCTTACTGTTCCTCTCTACTAACTTTATTATCTGTTATTCATGGGCATGTTTTTGTTCATTGATTTTCTCTCGAGATATGTCAGATTCTTCTGATTCATTTAATACTTAGTCATGGCTGACTAGATGATAGACGTACATTTTACCGTGTTGGGTGGTGGATCTTTTTGTTTTCCTTTAAATATTGTTGAACTTTATTCTGAGATGCATTTTAGTTACTTGGAAACAATTTGGTCCCTTCAAGTCTCACTTTGAGGCTCTGTTAGGCAGGACTGGAGCAGCGAGTCTTCTGGGGCCAATTTTTTTCTCAACTTCTGAGAAGTACTCAAATAGGTAACGCCACCTCATTGCCCGTGAATTATAAGGTCTTCCTTGTTGGTAAGGCGGAAGGAAGTAAGCATGTAAACACGTAGAAGGGGGACTGGCAGGAAGCATTCGCTCCCACAGGGGCTTATTGCCAACTTTACCTGCACACTTTCTCATGGGAACTTTGGGAAAGTCAGAGTCCCTGGAGGGCAGGACACACAGCAGCCACTCAGCAACACACTTTGGGTGATTAGACAAGAGAGGAGGGGGTTCATTACTCCCACGGGTTTCCCCGTGTCCAGTTCTAAGCTCTGAGCTCCACCCAGGTGAGTCCTGAGTCCTCAGAACCACCCAGGCAGGCAAGACAGCCATGCGCTTGGGCACCAGACAGGCTCCACTCACACCTCTGTGAGGGCAGAGCAGGGTGTGAGCCCACATCTGCCTGCTCCCCACGCTGGGCTGCTCCCTCTGCAGGGCGGCCGGGGCCAGAGTCCTCCGACCTGGGACAGCGCCCGGTGATGGGTGGCCCCTTGGGGACAGGGAGCGGGGGCTGCCAGGGGCCTTCCCTCTCCGTCCACCACAGCCTGATCTCCACGTGCTGCCATTCATCTGATTTTTCTCAATTCCTACTAATTCCCACAGCAAACATTTGATAATCATCCTCAACGAAATTTAAAAGTTCAAGTTAATCAACCACGGCACAATTCATTTCACCAGGAAACAGAAGAACAGAGGGGAGCTAGCCATGGGGAGATGCCTGCGTATGCTCCCTAAAAGGATTGTTTTATGATCTGCAAGCGTGCAGGACAGAAATCCCATCTAAGCTCCCAGCCCACAAGCCCTGCCCCTCTTTCTAGCGAAGCAATCATCTGCCTCTTCCGTACAGCAGGGATCAGCCCAAGTCCACCATCCCCTTCCCACATGCAACTCTGGGCCTAAGCCGTTTCTCGTAAGAGCAGCGGGCGGGCGAATGCTCGGGATGCACCTCGCCTTCACAGCAACTAGGGGACACAGGACAGGGCAGCCCCATGGTGGCCCTCGGATGCCCGTCACACAGGGCCCGCCCTCTCCCCCTCAGACCCTCGCTCACATGGTCTAGCCCTCCTGGCCCACCGGTCAGCCTGCCTGCCAGCATGCTCAGGGCCCCCCTTTCACAGGTGAGGGGGCTGAGACTTAGAGGACACGCCGTGGGGGGCCTTCTCTGGCATCACCTTCACCAGCCTCGTCCTCCCCTCTGGGCATCCAGAGCAGGGTCCAGGAAGCGCCTCTGGGTCAGTATCACCATCGCTGCCTTGTCGATGGACAGCCTGCAGGTGGAATAGGATGTCTTCTGGCTCACTTAGAAATGGACACCTGAGAACTCTGGCCCTGGCTGCCAGGCCCCCAAGCCCACTCTTCCCCTGCCACGGTGCTGCCAGGCCCTGGGCTGCAGGGTGCCTCAGCATCTCACCCACAGAGGGCCTGGGTGCCAGCACATGGAGACCTCGGCCCAGACCCTGAGAGCAACTCTCCAGAGCCTTCTAGCTGTGTGTGACCCCGGGAGCGAGACAGTGAGATGGTGGAGGTGGCAAGACTGGCACGACCAAGGGTGAGCCCCGGCCTGGCAGCCGGGGCTTGGGAGCTCTGGAGCTGGACGTGCTGCTGCCCCACCGGGAACTGGGGAGTCACTTCCTTCTCTGGGTCTGGGCCGCCTCATCTGCAGAACGAACGCTCTCCACGGCCCCTTCTAGGCCTTTCCACAGGGTTCCCTCAGAAGCAGGACCCAGACGAGCCTCAGGATTTCAGCAAGCAGGCGAGGCGGCTTACTGGAGAGATGCAGGGTCCCGGGGCGGGGGGTTCAGCCAGGAAAGGGAAGGCCGGGCTCACCCACGGGAGGCCTGACAGTGGTGAGCATCTCCCCCCAGGCCCACCTTCAGGGCCGCTGAAATGGGCCAGAGTGGGAGTGTCTACCCCATGGAAAGCGACCAACACAGCAAGTCAGGCTCTGTCCCCAGAAAGCCGGCCGATGAATCTTTGCCACTTGCCAGTGGCAGTCAGCTGGGGAGTTCTGCAAAACGCACAGTTCAGAATCTCTCCCGGGTGAGGGAACTGGGACATGTGTACAGACTCCTGAGCATCTTGGGTTACGGGCCCCAGTGGAAGTGTCCCATCTCTTGTCCACGGCCTCCCACGCAAGGGAGGCGCAGCCTTGTGGCTCCAGACGCGGCCCTCAGGGGAACCTGTGATGCAGCCGTTGGAGC
Organism: Tarsius wallacei; assembly: GCA_963574415.1. Lineage (NCBI taxonomy): Eukaryota > Metazoa > Chordata > Mammalia > Primates > Tarsiidae > Tarsius > Tarsius wallacei. Next base: position 6,627 of record CAUYQG010185631.1, read on the forward strand.
CCACGGGGATGCTGCAGGACCAAGAGCCCTGCAAGGGCGGGGCCTGGGCGCACCTGCCACCTCCCCTGGATGCTTCATGGAACCAGAAGGAAACCAGGATGTGGAGGCCTTGCTGGGGAAGCAGGAGGGGCCCGTGGGGGTGGGCATGGGCGTGGCATGCAGGAGTGTTGTTGCCTTGCTAGCCAGCTGCTCTCCCGGGCAGAACAGCAGACCAGACGGACAAATTAGCAGAGAGGCTTAGGGTGGCAAGACTTCTTTTTAATTTAAACATTTAATCTTGGACAGTTCTCATCTTTACTTGACCTGGGAGGAAGATGACGATTGGATGATTCTGTGCTTTGTGTTACATACATCATAAGGGTCACAGAATTGGTTGTTTTTTCATCTCCTGCGATTTAAGTCATGCACGAGTGTGGCCTCCACTCCCCACCCAGGGTCTGAGCCTAGCAGAAGAGAAGCCACCATGGAGGGTGCTTGGGGCAGGCGCTTGGGCCAAAACAGGAGGAGGCGGAAGTCGAAAGCCATCCTGGGAAGAGGCACAGGAGATCTGGAGATGACACGTTCAGGGGGACATCGCGCAGACCCGGGAGTTGTCTCCTCCCAGGATGAGCCTCCGAGCTCAGAGGCAGGGCTTGGCGGGGGCTGGGGGCCCCGGTTCTGAGGTTTAGAGAACACAGGCAGACAGGAAAATCTCCTGGCACAGAGTGACGTCCAGAGGGCTAATTAGCGCGAGCAGAGGTAAGCTGGCTCTGCCCAAGGAATGCTGCTCTGCTGCACCTTGTGTGTGTGTGAGGTGCGTGCTTTCCAGTTGAATGGGCAGCTAGGGAGGGCTCGCAGGGAGCCCGGCCCCGGGGAAGCGTTTCCACAGCAGAAGAGAGAAGGTGGTGGCGTGAGTCAGCACTCTGCTTCTGAGTTCACTAAACCAAGCTCCATCTATCCAAGCAAGTCACGGAGGGCCAGCCTGCCTCCGTGCAGACAGGGCTGGAGATGGCATGACAGAGCAGAAGGCCAGGTCCGGGGGCACGATCCCACTCGCGAAGTCAAACACGAGTGGTCCGTGCTCCAGTCTCATGGGTGTGCTTCCATCAGCGCTCTGTCAGGGAAGAGAGACTCTCAAGGGTGAAGAGGACAGCCACTGGGGGAGACACTCGTGGGGCGGTGAGCCTGGACAGGAGCACCCAGCAGGCAGTGCCAAGGCCCTGAGGCCAGTGGGGCAACTCAGGAAGCAGCCCAGGAGCCACTGAATTGGAGCAGGGGAGTGAGCAGGAAGTCGGCAGCAGAGCTAAGAGGAGCTGCTACAACAAAATACCACCAACTGGGTGGCTTACACAGAAATGCTTCTCACACTTCTGGAGAACAGATGTCTGAGATCAAGGTGTCCACAGACGCGGTTTCTCCAGAGGTCTCTCTTCTTGGCTTGTACACAGCTGCCTTCTCCCTGTGTCCTCGCGTGGTCATCCTCTGTCTGCCTTGTCCATGTCCCAACCTCTTCTCATGAGGACACCAGTCAGAGAGGACTAGTGTCAGCCCTAACAGTCTACTCTCACCTTAATCACCTCTTCAAAGAACCTGCCTCTGATTGCAATCACATTCTGAGGTGCTGGGGTTAGGACGTCAACATACAAAGTTTTGGAGGGAAGCAAGGGGACACAATTTAGCCCATCTCATCAGCCAGACTGTTAGGTGTGAGAGAATAAGGTGTTCTCAGACATACAAGCTCTCAGATTGGCCCAGCATGGTGGCTCAAGCCTACAGTCCCAGCACTTTGGGGGCTGAGGCGAGAGGATTACCTGAGTCTGCAGGTTCAAGTCCAGCCTGGGCAACATGGTGAGCCATTGTCTCTACAATAAATCAAAAAAAGAATTAGCTGGGCATGGTAGTGCATGCTACTTGGAAGGCTGAGACGGAAGGATCGCCTGAGCCCAGCAGGTTGAGGCTGCAGTGGCTATGAGCATGCCACTGCACTCCATCCTGGGTGACAGAGTAAGACTCAAAACTCAAAAAACAAAAAAAAAACCTCTCAGATTGCCCTCCCATGTGCCTTTCCTCCCATCCTGTCAGGGGGTGGGCTTCTCCAAAACAAGGGCATTATTCGGCCCAGGCAGCAGGAAACAGGGGCCAGGTGGACAGACAGCTGAAAGGGGGTCCCCGCGCCAGCAGTGAGGGGAGAGCCCACAGTGACCAAGCATCAAGGCCAAAATAATCAGGGCAGCTGGGGAGGTCAGGGGTTCCCAGGAAGACTTCACAGAAAAATGAACCTGATGGAGCAGCTAATGTATGCAAACACAGCAAGAGGAGATTCATGCCAACAGGGACAGGGCAGCAGAGAGGAATTTGGGGATACATGAGGGACAAGTACAAAGAATATTAACGAATGCAAAACACAGAACAATTATCCACTCCAGATAAAACAAAAAAGTTATGCAAGAGAGGAAAAGGAAATTGAGCAAATGAAAAACACAAAGCAATCATTAACTCCAGGCAATACAAAAAGTTATGCAAGAAAGGGCTTGGCTGTGAAAGCCTTCCTCAGAATGGAAACACTGAATACTCATCTTTTCAAGGATGCTGAGCCCATCCTCAACTCCAACACAAGCAGCAGAGCCCAACTTGCTGCTCCCTCAAGCCAGCAAAAGGCGGCCTCCAGAAAGGAGCAGAGCCCAGAGTGCAGGATCAGCCAGCCACCCAGGATGGGGCTGAGGCCATCAGCCGTCCTTGAGAGTCATGGGATGAGAGAGACTGTGCTTGATGGGCTTGCACACCCCCGTTTAGTCAGGTGAGTCTGTTCCCTGACTGGCTGAGTCTCAGGGAGGGGATGAGGCTGGTTGGCTGCAAAACGTGTTTCCTGAAGCTATGGAGAGAGTTTCAAACCGATTCTGCTGCTCCTTGTTACCACAGCTGCAGAACAATGGGTCTTTTCCCAGGAGTGTGGGAACTTTGGGATTCTCAATCCACCCAGAAGGAGGATGGAACTGTTGCAGATAATGGGGCGTTGGGAGTGGGACGAACTGTGTGCAGTACTGCCTACCTTCACACCTTCCCAGGAAGGCATGAGAGGATGACATTGAAGACTGAAAAATCAGCATTAGCCGGTAAGTATTTGACTTAGAGCTCTGAACACACCTCAGAAGAGCAGCTGAGACTGACTTCCTCTGGGGACTAGATTCTGTGTGGCGGAGCCAAGGGGCTGCAGGTTTGCCTAACACACCTTGTGGAGCTATTCCACATATTTCTTTTTTTTTTGAGTTGGAGTCTCACTCCGTCGCCCAGACTGGAGTGCAGTGGCCGCTCCCAGCCACCACAGCCTCAACCTGCTGGGCTCCAGCGATGCGTCTTCCAAGTAGCTGGAACTACAGGCGTGTGCTACCACGGCCGGCTAATTTTTGATTTATTGTAGAAATGAGGTCTCACCAAGTTGCCCAGGCGGGTCTTGAACCCGCGGGCTCAGGCAATCCATTCACCTCAGCCTCCCAAAACACAGGATTACAGGCTGAGCCACCAAGCCCGGCTTATTCCACATTTTAAACATCATAGGTGCATAACTCTGATAAAACATTTCTTTAATTGAGGAAGGTGTTTTAGACATTTTCGCCTGGGTGTTTTCAAAGTACATGTTGAAATGTTAAACGCTGAAGCAGAGTGCTAGCCAGCTGTGCGTATCCAGGACTCCGAGGCGGCTTTGGGGAATTCCTGTAGGAATTGGAGGATTCACCGCCGCTTCCCCAGCCACCAATCCCCCCTTTCTCGGCATCCCTCCTCCCACTGTGACACCCTAAGAGGTGGCAGAGCTCTGGGTACCTGCATCCCGACACAGATCCGGAGCCCACGCCCACATCACCCTGTGCGCCTCCTCAGCCAGAAGCCGGAGTGAGAACCTCTCCCACGCAGAAAAGTGAAGTATAAAAGGCGAGAAGGCAACCGAAGAGGGCCCCCGTAAAAACCCTCAAGTCCATTTTTCTAAAAAAAGGCCAACTCGCGAAAGATGGGCAAAACACACAAACAGGCATTCCACAGAAGAGACAGAAAGACACACAGGAAGAGTTAGTGTCCCTCAGCAGTGACCAGAGAAACGCCGATCAAGGCCCCGCTGAAATGCCATTTTGCGCTCATTCTGCAGAAGCCGAAGGGTCTGGAGATAAGAGAGGGAGAACGCCGAAACAGACCGGCACACAGCTGGTGGGAGGGCACGTGGCCACGGCTACTTTGGAAAATAGCCGGCACATCAAAGCGGGCCAGTCGCAGGCTCTGAGGCCCAGCAGCGCCGCCCCGGGCGTACACGCAAGAGGAGCTCTGGCCCCGTCCGCCAGGAGGCCTGGACCACAACGCGCATGGCCGCATCCACCGTGCGAAGGTGCGAGGACATCCCAGAAGCCACACGGAAGAAAGCGTGGCACGTTCACATGATGGAATTCCACACACTGCGCAGCACGACTGCCTCAGAGGG
>CAUYQG010185636.1:0-15587 GCA_963574415.1 Tarsius wallacei
GCCACCGCAGCCTAGACCTGCTGGGCTCCGGCGATCCTTCCGCCTCAGCCTTCCAAGTAGCCGGAACTACAGGCGCGCGCTACCATGCCCAGCTAATTTTTTTTGATTTATTGTAGAGATGAGGTCTCGCCAAGTTGCCCAAGCGGGTCTCGAACCCGCGGGCTCAGGCAATCCACTCACCTCAGCCTCCCAAAGCAAGGGATTACAGGCTAAGCCACCGAGCCCGGCTTGTCCTTTATTTTTAAAAACCATAACATAGTGACTGACACATCTTATATATCACATATTAGACCCACAAATTTATGTTTACCTTTGTTCCTGTCCTGCGAATCATTATTTTTATTATCTTAGCAGTCTTGCTGATTTGCTTTACTGGCTTTGTTGAACTGATGCCAATACACTCTTGCTAGACTAACATCTTAAAACTACTGTGTGCTTATGTGTACTAAAGGTACAAAGTTAATGTCTGCAAACAAGGAATAAATTTGAAGCGACTGATTGATTAAGATGATTTTCTATTTTTATGGTCACTTGAAATCTTTTGTTAATTTCAGCTGAATTTTCTATAGTAAATTTTATTTATCTGTAAGTATTTGCTTTTTGCAAATGTGAAGTAAAATCGCTCATGTTTGTTTACCCAGCTGGAGCTCAGATTTTTATTAAAATAGTTAGTCTTATGACAGCTTAGTCACTAACTAAATGCATTGTAATACTCATGAAAGTGACTCTCACATTGCCTACTGCAGGGAGCATAATTGATTGCTGGCTACAGATGCTGTGCTCTAAGCTTCAGGGCTGAAACCTTCCTTCTTAGGAACTGCTTCTGGTCAGTGACTCAGTGAAGCAAGCATACTAAGACAGGCCTATTTTTGTGAGACATGGGACTCCCCTGATGGTAACTTTAGCTCAAGGATTCCCCATCAGCTTGGCCAAAACTTTCTTACACTGCACTACAGTGTGAGGTCTGTCTGTTTCATTTCTCCCACACTCCCCTCTCTTCTTCAAAGGAGGCAGGCCTATATCATGGTGATACAGGTCTCCCAGCATCCTCTTATTTTCATCTGTTTTCATAGTTGTTCTCTATGACCCCACCCCCAGTAACTCTTGGGCCTGTCTAATCCCATCTTTGTGTCTGCTTGTCTAGGAGGAAGACGTGAATTGTCACCTGCAAAAAAGATGCCTCTTCCCCCCAAATTACACATTTGTGCCCTTTATATTTAGTCTCAAGGTTTAAAACCTGATCTTTAGTCCTAATCTTATATTCCCTTAAACACTTTTTCACAAAGCTGTTAGTTAAACTTGAATATTCTCTTCATTTATGTTGTTGAACCTAGTATTCACTTCCCTTCAATTTGAACTCTGCCTACCAGGATGGAAAAGTATAGCTTCTTCTGCATCTGCCAGTCAAAGGAGGTTTGTTTATCCCATTTGGAAAATCAAGACAACTTGATGACTCTTCACCAGGGTCCCCTGCAATGCTGGTATATCGGAAAACATTTTCACAGGCTACTAGACCCTATTATGCAAATTTTTAGTGGAGGCTCAGGCTCCAGTTAATGATTCAGACTTGCCTGGGAAGACTTGACACCCTGCTATTTAGAATGAACATGTCGGTGCTTTGTTTTGTTGTGTTTGTCCATGATCAAGGCAACGGGATATTTACCATCTCACTGCATATCACTGTGGCATCTATACTTGTACAGGGTTGGGAAAGGTGGTGATTATTAGCTCCTTAGCTGCATACGTATTTTGTAAAAGAAATTTTGCTTGTGGATAGCCTCCCAGACCAGTTATGGTGAGGCATTAACAATCATTTCTAACACTTGGATAGCAATACAAATTATGTGGGTGCTTTGGAGGTTAAGCGTTACCTAAATCTTGGTGAAAATTCCTCCTTAATTAAAATGCTATCTGCATACTAAACAGCATGCTCTATACATCCACAATTAATATCCCAATTTTATTAAAGACATCTGAGAATGCTGATTTAATAATGCCATCTTTAAATCTGGAACATGAAATGGTACAGTAGTTGCCATCGAAGGAGCAGCTGAAGGTCAGGATCTAAGGTGCATTAATTTTTCCAACATTAAGTCTTGTAAAAATGACACTTTATTGTTATTAAGTAGAGGTTCTTAAAAGGCCCATTAACTCTGGTGACCACAAAGTGGCACATCAATTATAAATTTGTTTTATGTAAATGTAATTCCCAAATGACACTATCATCATATTGCTTTGTACCTATGATCAAAATAGTCAAAGTCACTTTTTGAAAATGTATTTGCTTGATTTTTCAGACAAATCTGGGGATAGCTGAACAATTCATATCCCATGTATTGAAGACAGATTGCCTCAATGAAATTTCGATTATAGTTTAAAAAAATATTTCCCTGAATTTGACACTCTGAGGTGATTGGGAATATAGTTATCTAACAGTACCTGCTTAAAATGGCAATGGGAAATACTTGGTAACTTTGTTCCCCTTAGTTGCTACACATGACCTTTGGAATCACAACAGCTACCAAACAGCAGAAAACAGGGACACACAAAAGGTTTTCAGTGAATTACTAAGTACAAATTTAAATTAGGCTAAATTTTAAAAGTAATTGATGCTAGATTTTTGTCAAAGAAAGCACAGAGAATTAAAAACAGACAAGGGCATGGCAATTTATACAAATGAAGCTACTAAGACAGTATAGTATATGGTATTCACAACAGTGTGAATTGTTTTATTCCCAAGAACAGCCAGTCCATAACTGTGGGGCTGTTTCACTAAATGTTAGATGATGATATTCCCAATGCATTGCCTAAAATTGGAAATCGATAACAGATTTGTATATTTTATGGTGTACATTATATCTGTAGTCTCACAATAGATTTGATTCACTCCCATATTAACCTTGACATTGCTATTGTCAACATTCAGGATCAAAACTACTTAATATAATTAAGTTGGCAAAGCCTGCATTTTGGCATTTTACCCCACTCCACAATTTCCTGCTACTGATTTTTCTAACCTTTTAATTTTTACACATGGACATAACTCATGTGCATATATGTAAGTCAATGTGTTGTTTGCCAGGAGGTATTTCTGCATGGGGTCTCAAAATAAGATATTGAAGGAATAAAAGCCATTTCTTCTTGTTGAAGTTATAGCCAACAAAATCCAAAAAAAGGGGTGAATTGCAGTCAAAGCTGTATAAGGTAATGGTTAATCATGCAGAATTGCTGTTTGAATGCTTTTCTTCAGATCTTGGCTGTATAATTTTGGGCAAGTTCCTTAATCTCTCTGTGCTTTCCTTTCTTCACTTATAAAAAGGGGACAATAACAACACCTCCCTCACAGGATTTCTGTGAAGATTCAATGCAGTGATGTATAAATAGTATTTAGCACAATACATCTAGTACACTGAGAACTCTTAAGTATTATTATGGGTTGCTGAATATTCTGATATAGATAGACATAAATGCACGTCAATCATAGAACAGTGCTTGGCACATAGGGAGTGTTCAATGAATAACAGCTACCATTTAAAATAGAGGCAGGGCATGGATTTGGGATTTCTAAGTCCTTGGAGTTCTAATGACTTTTAATGGGGTGGGGTGAGTAGGAGATGTTATAATATAGAAAACAAAATTATGAGTGCAGAATATACATAGCAACTGCAATGCAATTGCATAAAATAAATTATGAATGTACATGCCTGCAGTTCCCAAGGGAAAGGCTTAGGCTAGTGAAGCCTAAAAATGTGTGTGTCATCGACTTCCCAATAAATTCACTTTTAAAAAGAAACTTTTCCAACCCCTCAGAAGTTATCCACCTTTCCTATAAATTAAGTGTAGGGACATTGTGAGGAGTAGGACCAAGGTTAGTAAGCAAAGATTTGGGACCAAGAGTTTATACCTATTTATCTTGCTCAGTCCTCTGTCCTCCCCCCACCGCCAACACACACAAGTGCTCCTTTAAAAAGTCTAGTATTACAATATAGATTCTGAGTAAATGTTTATTAGATAAGTATAGTCATAATGTATGTTTGTTTGTCTATATTAGTATGAAGAAATAAAGTAGGACTCTGGAGGGAACCAAGATGAGGAAAATAAGTAAAAGAAAAATAAAGCTAAATCAAATATGATTTATTTGTTTATCCAGGAGCCATACATTAATCACCTACTAAATATGCTAGGTTCTAGAAATATAACAATAATTAAGATAGCTTAGCTGCCCTTCAAGAGTTTAGAGTTTAGAAGTAGTTCAAAGCCGGGCTCGGTGGCTAAGCCTGTAATCCCGTGCTTTGGGAGGCCGAGGTGAGTGGATTGCCTGAGCCCGCGGGTTCGAGACCTGCCTGGGCAATTTGGCGAGACCTCATCTCTACAATAAAATCATATAGTAGACCTTGATCATCCAACGTACTACCACAAGAAAATGACTGACAGTGGTGGGAAACTATGGGGGGGGGGGGCGGTGGGTTAATGGTGATAAATATATTTATGGGGATGGAGCGACACCACTTAACAACAGGGGTGCCTGAACGAAGCAATTTTGTATGCCTAACCCCTAACTGTACCCCATAATACCATAATTAAAAAAGTTAAAAAAAAAAAAAATTCGTAGTATAATTGACAAATTCCCTAAGACCAACAAAATTAAAGCATATGATAGTTTTAACTGAGTAATTTTAAAAAATAATAGTATAATACAAAAATGCAAAAGTAAAGTTATAATTCTTATGTTTAGCTTTGTTATTGCTACCACACTAGTATCATACCTATGTTGTCTATAAAAAAGTATTCTTCCTCCTTGAGATTATTTTCTAAAATTTGATAAAGTTAAAAGCAAACTGGTTAAAAGCAAGTTTAGATAATATTAATTGGGGACCAATAAATTTCTGGCTTATGACTAATGCTGATAGTGTTTATTTTGGAATTTTTAAAAAATAATATTTTTAATATGGTATTTGGCATGAATAATTACATACCTATAAATATTGGGCACAATGCAATACATGATTATATATTTTAATTCCCATAATTGGCTGACACCTCTTTTCCATACAGGTGTATATTTGATGACAAATTTTTTAAAATTCATCCTTAAAACTTCTGCTGATATATAAAGTCTCTGAATTAAAGAAGACACTATCCTCAATCATATTGTTATGTTTTGGCAGGTTAGAAACATCATTTGCTGATACAACAGGAGATTTAACTCTCGAAGATTGCTCAAGAAGACATTTAGCAGTACTACATATGTATGGGCATTTAACGATGTGCTGCAGTGATTTTGTTTGCAAATTCTTAAGCACATTATTCAGAAGCAAATTCCTAATTTTATAATCTATTCTTAAATTACACTACCTACTCATTTTTAAAATATTTATTTAAAATAGTTATTTAAAAAATTGTATTAGAGTTCCAACATTTATTTTTCAATACTGAGAAGAGTACAGTTTCTTATGTAAAGTAACAAATGTTACTTCACCATAGCTTTCTCTAAAGTGGAGGAATAGGAATTTTGGTTACAAATACATTGATAATTCTATTCAAGAGTATTCAAATTATTTGACTATTATGGTATTGTTTATTTCACAGATTATGTCTGAATTCCTATGGAAAAGTAAGAGGTTTCTTTTCTTCTACAAAATCCTCTAACATTATAGATGTAGCTACTCAGATAGTGTAATAATTTCTTTTAGAGTATATCTTACTCTCTAAGAACAAAATCTACATCATTCACAATGATTCAAAAGAGAAAATAAGAAAAATTAAGATGGAGAAAACTAACATTAGTAACTTAGATTTTTTTAAAAACTTCTACTTGCAATAACATATAAATTTGAGAAATGCTCGTCTCCAGGTAATAGAGTCATTATAAATTTGTTCAATATCAGTTTGGGATAAGTCAAGTATAAAATTAGATTGAAGACATTTTTTGTGAACTTTAAAGAGAACACAAATTAAGTTTTAGCATAAATTTAGCAGTTAAATTAGGCGTGTCCAAAGCAACGTATTATAATATTAATTGCAAAGTTGGGTTTTCATTGAGTCAGAAGATGGAAGTAAGTCTTTGTCTTTAGTTAGAATTTTAAAAAATATGCTTTAATAATAAAAATATTGCATAATAATTTCTACAGTTATATAATCAAAATGAGATACTTGAAAATGCAATTCCTTCCATAAAATGTGTATTTGAAATACATTACTGTAAAGACGTAAGAAAATTATCTGTGTTGTAAGATGCATGTAGAATAAATTGTCCATTCACTGGACGATTATTATTATGAATAGAAAATGATTTACATATATTTTAAGCACCAAAATATTATATTTAACTTAATCACATAGACTGTGTACCAATTATATGTGTATGTATATGTGGTTAACCAACGTGTGTGTTTTTTAAAATATTTACATATATAAATATAGAATATATTAATACCTATTTGGTCATTTGGGGCTTAGTTCCCAAAAATGATTATATTTTACTAAAATATGCCAAAGATAAAAATAAATTAAAAAAACTCACAGTATTGAAGAAAATGGTTTGATATTGACGATAAAGGAGAATTGATGTCTTTACGCATTCCACCTTATGAAAATGAACTAGAAAAAAAGGATAAGAGAAAGACAAAAGAAAAAGCCACATATCTATGCAGGAAGAAAATGCATAATTCTAACAAGGGAGTAGATGAAGAAGGAATGCTAGATGACATGAAACAAAATTTCAGGAGCAAGGAGACAATGCAGAAAAGAGGTATGCATGTGGAATGTAGATATTTTGTCAACAAATTTTAAAAGGAGAAAAAAAGGAGATACAAATTAAATTCTAGAAATATTATATTATGAAACAGATGGTTACAAACAATACAGTGATATTATAGAAATTGGTGGAGTAGGAAAGTTTGGGGAATCAGTCTCCCACCAAAACAACTATTGTGCTTGTAAGAACTAACAGAATAAACTATTTAGGAACACTGAAGACTACAGTGTCTGCAGAAGTATTGTTGAAAAAATAGGTTGGCATCTTTTGAATTTTGGTGTTTCACATTATACTATATGCATAATGCGTGTATGTATGTATGTACATTGTATATAATGTTTATGTTTATAGTGTTTATATTTACATATATTTATATGAGGGGAGAGAGAGCTTGAGATTGATTTAAAAATTACTCACAAGATTCTGAGGGCTGGCATGCCAGAAATTTGTGGATCAGATCAGCAGGCTGGAAATCCAGATAAGAGATGTTGCAGTCTTGAGTTCAAATTCAAAACATCAGCCAGCTAGAAACTTTAGTGGTATTTCTCTATTGCCACCTCGAGATTAACTTCTTCCTTGTTAGGATATTTTATTTTTTATTATCAGTAAAAGAAATAATTAAAATGTCACACAAATATTAAATTATTTGCTTACAAGAGATTCATTTTAGACCCAAAGACACAACATGATTGAAAGTAAAAAATAAAAATAGAAAATGTTCTATGCAAATAATATCCACTGATAACCAAATAAGAGCTGGAGTTGCTATATTGTTATCAAACAAGTTAGATTTTAAGTAAAAAATTGTTACAATAATTAAATAAGGATGAGTAAATTTACAAAGAAGTCAAATCATCAAGAAAATATGACAATTATACAATAAACATAAAGCTTTAAAATATATAAAACAAAAATTTTACAGAATTGGAGACAAATAAACAGTTATATAATAATATTTGGGGACTTCAAAACTTATCACAAATCTATACAGTAATAACAACTTGTGCAACTAGTATAAGGATAGACAAATAGACCAAATTTAATAGAATCAAGAGTGAGGAAATTAATTCAAACATTTATGGTCAAAATATTTTTGACAAAAGTGCCTGATCATTCAGTGGGGAAATAACAATGTCTCCAACGATTGGTGGAACTTGATAAACATGCACAATAATGAAACTGGACTCCTACCTTATTCTGTATTCAATAATTAACTCAAAACGAATCAGCAATCTAAATCTATCAAGAAAAGTGGTACAAGTCATAAAAGAAAACATAAGGGCAAAACTTCTTCACCTCACATCTGACAGTGAAATCTTAAATTTGACACCAACACATGAAAAACAAAGGAAGACATAGCTAAGTTAGACTTTATAAAAATTTCAAACTATTGTATGTATCGAAGAAAATTAATGAGAGACTAAATAGACAATCTATAGAACAGCAAAAAATACTTACAAATTATATGTCTGATAAAGGTTCAATATGAGGAACATAGAGACTATTATAAAATTATTTCAAGGGGACAGCAAATTTTAAAATGGGCAAAAGTCTTGAATAGACTGTTCTCCAAAGAACATATACAAATGACAAATAAGTAAAAAAAAAAAAAAAACTAATTCAATAAAAAAATTTAAATCAAAACCAAAATGAGATACTACTTAATATTCACTAAGATATTATAATAAAATTAAAGGAAAATAGCAAGTTTTGGTATGACTGCCTTTTCACCCTCCCAATCAGTTAGACCAATCATTATCAGCCTTCACTGTGTTCTCATTCAATTCTCATTCAACCCACACATCTTCAGGCTTTGGTGCTTTGTGAATTTCATCTTGGATTTAGTGACTCTTAGATCTGTGGACTTCATATCTGTTCAAGGTAAACTTAAGTCTGTATATAACGTAGCCACATAATCACAGAAACCCTTAGATCTCAATAAAATGTTCTCTCATGAGCGTTTGTCACACACTGACAATGTATCTACCCCATAATTTGATATTCTGATTGCATCTTTCATTTTCATGGTGACCCAGTCAACCCTTTCAGCCATGTAATAGCATAGCAAACAATTCCATATTAGCAGCCACTCTGTTATGCTAATGAATGTCATCAGTAAGCATAATTTGAAATAATTAAGCTGTTACTCATTAGCAGAAGGGTCAGGGGGTACACAGACACCCTTCCCTCAACATCTGTGGATATACACGCTTGGGCAAGTTCAGTAAATGGAAGTACAACATTCTAATGCAAATCCAATGCAATGATTCTAAAGTATATTGTATTTTTTGGGACCATTTAAATAAGTAAAGTGATATCTATTTTGGCTATTTCTGTTACTATATAAAGGCAGAGCTTTTGATAAAGTATCGTGACTAATTTACATTAATTATAGAAATTACACTTGATAGTATCTAATTAAGAGGTCAAAAGGCCAAGAACTCTCATAAAAAATATAGGACAATCTGAGTAACCAACCTCCAGAGACAATGTGGAAAATAGGCCTAAGTCAAACCATGACTCTTCATTGGAATCCTTTTGTACATTCCTAAATTTTACCTTTTAGGCTGATAACATGACTCATTATACATACAAATAAAATAAGATGAACTTAAGATAACTTGAATACCTAATTTTCTTCTCTAGACAAAGCTTAACTGAGATTCATAAATCTACATGTTAATCAACTTTGGTTGTATATACCAAAAGTAAGTCAGAGAACGTGACATGACACCACTGGCAAAAATTTCAATTGTAAAAGAAAAAGGGAAAAAAATGAAGGAAGTTACTAGAAACACAAAACAGTTAGAAATATAGAGAAAAGCATGATCATGTTAACAAATTACATTATGTCAATAACTTTTGACCTTATTAAACAAAATATGAATTTTGAACTTTTATATTGCTGTTTATTTATATTCTGTGTTTTCATGGTATAGAAATGACTTTCAAGCATTCTTTCCTTGGACACATGGAGGATAGATAGAGATCAACTGAATTGAAACTTTTAATAGTGGTCAAGTACTTCTGTACTTTAATATCCATATCAACTTTAAGCAGATGCTACCATCTGTTTTTAAAGCCCCTAGGAAAATTTAAACTAGGCATTAACTATAAACAGAGGACAACTTTTTCTCATTGAGGAGATGTAGAAATTGATGATGTAGGCAAATGCATTGAGAACAGTCAACCTTCCTCCAATTAAATGACTGTCAATCAAAATTTGTTACAGAGATTCCATAATTCAAAAAAAGTTAATTCATGTTATGCTCATTTATTTTTAACACTTGACTTACTGATTTGCAACACTTGGCTTTTGCGAAACATTAGGTGTAATACAAAAATACAACCTTCAAATAAATATATGTATGTGAGTATATTACCAGTCTCATTAATAAGAAAATAATTTTAACATTCTAATAAATAAAATATGATATGTGAAGAGTAAATATGTTTTCTTAGGCTAACCAAGGGCAAAACTGAAAAAAATGTTTAAAATTATATTTATTGTCTTGTTTGTGATGCTACATCACACTAGTCATACCTACCCCCAAGATAAAAACCTGTGTTTTTATTTGACTGTACCAGCAGTTACATCTGTTGGAGACATTTGATTCATCATCTCTTTCTTTATTGTTCTCTTGGATATTTAACAAACACCATGTCCTGTGGAAAATTATCCGAGGATAGTTTTCTCCATTGCATGAACATTAACTAGCCCATATACCAGAAATGCGTTTTCTCTCATTTTTACTATTGCAAGAGTCTTCAGAGTACTGCCAAAGTCTCCCCTTTCAATTCATAGTACACAGTGCTAAGAGAATAATCTTTAGAAGTGAAAATTCCTAAATAAAACTCTATAATAAATGCCTACGATAATTTTAGTGATGACCCCATCTCAGTTCGGTATTCTAACTTCTACATAAAGTAGCATAAATCTTAATTTTCAGATCTGTTACTTGATCTAACATAGAGTTCATGCAAGCTATCATAGACTTTTATGAGTGTATCCCTATATTTTACTTCATGTCATCTAAGGTCTAATTTAAAACCATTGTTCCATATGCTTCTTTAGTATTTCAAAATGAAAATTATTTTTTCTATTTTATTAATTCTTATAGAACTTTTTACATTCATCTTTATACATATTTGTCAAGTTTATCTGTAATATTTTAAATTCTTACTGAGAAGTTACTATATTCTACTTCACTACCTCCAATGGCCATCTTTTGTACAGTCGGTTATCCATAAATATTTGAATTGTGAGTTTAAATAAATTATAAAAACCGTTCAGAATTAAATTAAATTAAATTGAATTAAAACAGGGAAGGAGTACCAAAACACTTGGATGCTCTGGATTACAAGACAATGAAAAAGCAGTATTTTGAAAATATTCATGTTGTATCAATAATTATGTGATAACTGGTTGTTTATTAGGTACTTTGCCCTGTGATAAGTTTAATAGATTGCAGACAACAATTATAAGGGATTCTTACATTTTGAGATAATAGTTGGAGCCTAAAAATTGTTAATGAGTGGAAATTACATATATATAATATTTTAATGTAGAAAGGGGGCTGAAAAGAAGATCAGTTTAAATATGTATAAGGGATAATGACATCTGCTATAAATATAGTTCCAGTCTTCAAATCTAGGTGTCCACTGTCATCCCTGCAGATGAACAGAAAGATTTTGAACTAGTGAGCAACAGGCAAAGAGGGTGAAAGTGAGATACTCCAACTGTCTCTTGAATATTAATTGTATGTTTACATACTTCACATGAAATATCTTGGAACATTGACTTCTGTATTTATCCAGAAATTCCCAAAAGAAGTATTGAAAATTCTTAAAAACTTCCAGATAGAAAAAGCAAACAACAAACTAAACAATAGTCATAGTACATAAAAAGATAGTAACTGAGTGAGATTGTTCAAAAAACACATTAGAATCCTAAAGAAATTAGTTTTTAGAATTCTGGAAGAAAATTTTTTATCTAAACAAATTGTAGTAAAGTTTTATATCTATCTAACCAAACTCTCGATTAAGATATTAAATATAAACAATTTTTGATTAAACTATTCTTAAATTCTTAACTATCCCTGTTTCTAGATGATATTTAAAATAATAGGGAAGAAAATATAGAGTATCCAGTAAAGAGGAAATTTAATCTGGAAAATAAATGAAGAAAATAGCCAATAAAATGTAAAAGCAAGCCGGGCTTGGTGGCTCAGTCTGTAATCCCGCGCCTTGGGAGGCTGAGGTGAGTGGATTGCCTGAGCCCACAGGTTCGAGACCCACCTGGGCAACTTGGTGAGCCCTCATCTCTACAATAAATCAAAAAATTAGCCGGGCGTGGTAGCGCGTGCCTGTTGGTCCAGCTACTTGGAAGGCTGAGGTGGATCGCCGGAGCCCAGCAGGTTGAGGCTGTGGTGGCTGGGAATGGTCACTGCATTCCAGTCTGGGCAACAGAGTGAGACTCCAACTAAAAAAAAAAATGTAAAAGCAACCTAGAGAAGTACATAGAGATCAAGCAATGCAGACTAACAGAAGGAAAGAAATTCAGAAGAGAAGACCAAAACTTAAAATAAAATAAAATAATAAAATTAAATAAAATATCTGATAGAAACTACTTCATAGATGTTTAAAAATTACACCAAAGAGTTAATCATTTTGTAAAACATGTGACAGTTAATTAAATTACCACATAGGGAAATTATTCATTCTCAAAAAATAATTGTGCAAGAAAATAAACATATTACATTACTTGGTAGTGAATAGCATTTAAAATTATGATAAATAACAAGTGTTGATAGAACAAAAAGCTGTCATTAAATTATATTAAGCATAAAGAAAGTGCTAATATTTTTATTTGGAGATGTAAAGGAGAGTAAATGACTATTGGAGAGCTTCAATAGATAATGTACACAAAAAACAAAAAAATAAGACATAGTTGTGTATGGTAGTTAAAAGAATTTGAAAAGTAGAATGAAGGGAGATAGTGCTATTCAAGAATACCTGTTTCCTATAACTCTAGTATTAGAGCAGAAAATTTTCTTTAGTCAGTTTTATATGTTGAATTTTGCTGGAATGGAAGCATCTAGATATTCCTGTTTGAAATAACGAATGTTCAGGGCTCTTAACAGAAATTGTCTATTATTCCAAAATTAATATTTTCTTATTTGACTTCATTTTTATATTAATCCCACAATCTTAATAGTCTAGATTATATAGGTTCTCCAGAATCTTGTATATATGTTACAGATAGACTGGTGAGTTAAAATTAAAGCTTTCCCAATAATTTGACTTTTAATTAGCACTTTAGTAATTAGAGGAAGAGTCTGAGAGTATTTACAGAGGTGTTGCAAATTATTCTGTCTTTAGAGCAGCTGTCTGGAAAAGAGTAAAGACAGAACTTAAGAATTAATTGTAGGCGTCTCTTCTTTACTGGTAACTTTACCTGGCATTTGTTATGAAAAGTTAATGGTCTCTTTGTATCAGATTTTAAACTCTGTGTTCTTTCTCTTTTTCTTTTTTTTTTTTTTTAGTTGGAGTCTCACCGTTGCCCAGACTGGAGTGCAGTGGTCGCTCCCGGCCACCGCAGCCTCGACCTGCTGGGCTCCGGCGATCGTTCCACCTCGGCCTTCCAAGTAGTTGGAACTACAGGCGCGCGCTACCACGCCAGGCTAATTCTTTTTGATTTATTGTAGAGATGAGGTCTCGCCAAGTTGCCCAGGCGGGTCTCGAACCCGCGGACTCAGGCAATCCACTCACCTCAGCCTCCCAAAGGCGCGGGATTACAGGCTGAGCCACTGAGCCCGGCTGTGTTCTTTTTCTAAAAGTCCTTAGCTTTGAGATACAAGAGTTCCAAAAGTTCATGTTTTCATAACTGCTTTATGACTGACTTGTTTAAAAATTTTATAACGAATGATCAATATTTTCTTAAAATTTACTCATAATTTTTCTGCAGTAAAAAGAAAAGTAACTACCTATTCAAGACAACTTAACATGTTATAGCCAGCAGAATGCATTTTGAGATGCTGAGGCTGGAGGATTGCTTGAGCACAGGAGTTCAAGACCAGTCTTGACATAGTGAGACTTTGTTTCTACAAATTAACAACAACAACAACAACAACAACAACAACAATAACACAAACCTGGCATGGTGGTACGCACCTGTAGTCCCAGCAACTCAGAAGTCTGAGGCAAGCAGATGGCCTAAGCCAGGAGGTTGAAGATATGGTGAGCTATGACTGTGCCACTCACTGCACTCCTGCCAGGGCAACAAGTGAGACCCCAACTCAAAAAAAAAAATTAAAAATAATAAATAAATAAATAAAAGTTGTAGCTGACAGTCATCCCTATGATACATGTTTTTTGGCTGTTATAAATTTGACCAATTTTCTCCCTCTGGGTTATTATTATGTTCATATAATTTTAGCTAAGAATCATAGGTTATTTTTTAACTATGCCAATATCAGATTTAATTATCTGGTATCAACTTTTGCTATCTGATCCAATGATTGTTCCCTAGTTGGAGTTAGAGTTTCAGTTTACTCGTCCACTATATGGAAAAAACTTCATTTATCCCATTTGGAAATGCAAAATTTCTTTTTTTATTAAAATACCAGTATGTCCTCACAAAGTACAGCATATTTTAAAATTTCATAAACACCAGCAAGATTAAAAAGATAATGGGAAGGATGAGAAGAATAACAAACGTTTTAACTACCATGTTTCAACACAATCATTGTCTTCTCTCAGAAGGACAAGCCTCATATTTTTACTTAATAATTTATCAAAGTACTAAATTTATTCACAATTTTATCTTGCTGGCTATGCCAGAATGTTATGGAAATCCTTGGCAAATAGCAAGAGATAATTCTTTTTTTATACCAGACACTAAATTGAGCGATTCATTTTATAAGGCTATGATTGAAAAAGTCAGAACAGAAGACCAACAAAACTGATATGATTTGTATTAAAAACAAATTTGCCTTTTATTTCACTCAAGATACTGTTCCATCAGACTTCTGCTTACTATTTTTCCTTTAGTTGTTTCACATATCTGAGCAGTGAGAATCCCTCGTGTTAAGAATGACAGACAAATGGTGACTCATTCAGTGTGGTGTTTGTGTGTGTATGAGTCCTTTCAATTTTGATTGGTAAAAGCAAAACAAACTACAAATATTAGATTTTTTTAAGGAAAATAATAGGTTTATTGACAGAAAAGGCTAACATTAAGTGAGAATGTCATATACGCTGGAAATATTAAAGAATGTATTCTCCATCTAGATAATTTTTTCCCCTTGATTCTTAGTGGACACTTATTTATTGAAACTGCTTCTGCTTTCAACATCTTTGCCACTGAAAACAGACTTAGCCAAAAGAAAACTCATTAATCTAATTAACGCCTAGCATAGTCTTTGTGTAACTCAGTATTTAATATGAATTACAGGATAGTTTGAGTTTTAATTTTTATTTCATTTTATGGTAAGGATGTGGAGTCAAGTCAGGATTATGTACATAAGTAGTTTGAATTTTTTTTTTTTTTTTTTTTTTTAGTTGGCGTAACACACCGTCACCCAGACTGGCTTTCAAAGGCCCCACCCGCCCCCCCCACCCACGACCTGCGGGGCTCCCGTGATCCTTCCCCCACACCCGTCCGCGTAGCGGGCACTACAGGCAGGCCCCACCCCGCCCGGCTAATTTTTTTTTTTTTTTTTTTTTTTATTGTAGAGATGAGGTTTCGCCTGCCCAGGCGGGCCTCGAACCCGTGGGCTCAGGCAATCCACTCACCTCAGCCTCCCAAGGCGCAGGATTACAGGCTGAG
>CAUYQG010185641.1:0-27897 GCA_963574415.1 Tarsius wallacei
AAAATTAAATTATATAAACTTACTATTCATTAAATTATGTTAAAAAAACAAATGCATCATTCATCATCAGAAAAATGCAAATCAAAACCACATTGAGATACCACCTAATACCAGTAAGAATGGCCATCATTAATAAAACAACCAACAACGGATGTCGAAGGTATGCTTCTACACTACTGGTGGGAATGCAAACTAGTGCAACCTCTTTGGAAGACAGTGTGGCAATTTCTGAAAGAACTAGAAACTGACCTTCCATATGACCCAGAAATTCCCCTATTGGGAATATACCCGGAGGAATTCAAATCATTCTACAAAAAAGATACCTGCACACGTGCGTTTGTTGCAGCTCTATTCACAATAGCAAAAACATGGAACCAACCATGTTGTCCATCGAAACTGGACTAGATTTTAAAAATGTGGCTCATATACACAATGGAATATTATGCAGCCATAAAGAAGGACAAACATTTGGACTTCACAGCAATTTGAATGGATTTAGAGTCAATCATATTCAGTGATCTATCACAGAAACTAAGAACAGAGTACCATAGGTTCTCACTCATAAGCAGACCTTGAACAATTATAATACAATAAGAAAGGAATTGGCAGTAGTGGGAAACTGTCAAGGGAGCGGGGATGGGATTGGAAGTTGAGGCAAACCTCTAGGATCAACAAGGATACCTGCATAGTCAACGTTTGTATATCTAACCCTGAATTGTAATCCACATTTTTAAAATAGAAAAAAGAAATTTTAAAAATCTAAGAAAATGAAGAGGATATAGAAAGGATGTCTAAAAGAAGATTTCTGAATGGAAAGAATAAAATAAGAAATAATAGAAATCAGAAAAGAAGATCACAGCAAGCCAAATACGGGCTTCCTTCTCCTCTTGAACTTTTTAAAGTTATGTGTAATGTTAAAAACCAAAAGCATAACAATGATGTGGTTCTAAGGTCTGTAGGGTAAATATTTAAGCAGGAACTATATTACAAACAGGGAAAGTTAAAAACACATAAAGCATGATAATATTTCTACATTTCACTTGAACTGGTAAAATGATCACACAAGTAGACTGTAATAGGTTATATATGCATAATGTAATAACTAGAACCATTGAAGAGGCTATATGAAATGACACATTCAAAATCACCATCCATACATCAAAACACTATAGAAATCTTTTTTTTTATGTTTAAGTAACCTACAAGAATACAAGAAGAAGAAAACAGAGAAATGAAAAATAGAACAAGTAGAAAACAAAAAAGTAAAATAGCAGACTTAAGGCCTAACATAGAAATAACGACATTAAAAGCAAATGGTCTCAATATACCAATTAAAGAAGAGATTGAAAAAGTGGATTAAAAATATGATTCCATCTTTACTCTATTTACAAGAAACTCAGTCAAATCTATCAAGATAGGTATGTTTAAATTAATAGGACAGAAAAAATATATCATGAAAAAATTATTCAAAAAAAGGCAGGGAAACTCCAAAAGCATAGGTAACAAAAAGTATATAGATAAAATGGTCTACATCAAAATTTAAAATTTCTGTACATTACAATACAACATCAACAGAGTGAAAAGCAACCCATAGAATGGAATAAAATATTGTGAATTGTATATCTGATAAAGGATTAATATCCAGGATATATAATGATCTCCTGCAACTCAACAATAAAAGTAAACAAACAACCCAATTTAAAAATGAGCAAAAGACTTGGATCAACATTTCAACAAAGAAGATATACAAATGACCAATAAACACATAGAAAGATGCTCAATATCATTAATCAGTAGGAAAATGAGAAGCAAACAATAATGAGATGCCATCTCACATCCATTAGAATGACTACAATCAAACAAACAGATAATAAAAAGTGTTGATGAGGATGTGGAAAAATGAAAACACTTATGTACTGTGGGTTAAAATTTCAAAATGGTATAAGCACTATGGAAAACAGTATGATAGTTCCTCCAAAAATTAGAAATAGAATTAAGATACGAGCCAGCAATTCCACTTCTGGGTATATATCCAAAAGAAGTACAGGATATCAAACAGATATTTGAACACCCATGTTCATAGTGTACCATTATTCACAATAGTCAAAAGATAGAAACAACCCAAGAATGTATCAAAGGATGAATGGATAAGCAAAATGTAATATACTTAAAATGAAAAGAAATTCTACAACATGGATGAACCTGGATATTATACTATGTAAAATAAGCCATTCACAAAAGTACAAATACTGTATGATTCCACTTACATGAGATTCCAGAATAGTAAAATTCACAGAGACAGAAAGTAGAATGGTGATTGCCAGGGGCTGAAGAAAGGGAGAAACAGGGGAAAATTGTTTAAGGGTACAGAGTTTCCGTTATACAAAATGAAAATAATTCTGTAGACGAATAATGGTGACAGTAGATGACATGGGAATGTGCTTAGCGCCCATTAATTGTACACTTAAAATGGTTAAAATGGTAAATTTTGCTATGTGGATTTTACTTTTTTCATTTGAAAATATATTTTTAAAAAAGAAAGCAGGGGCTACAAATATGTTTGAGAAAGCTAAAGATCTAAATAAATAGAAAAACATCAGATCATAGATTAGAAAACTTACTATTGTTAATATGATTATAATCCTAAAATTTGTCTCAATATATTTTTCTGAGTTGGAGTCTCTCTCTGTCGCCCAGGCTGGAGTACTATGGCACAGTCACAGCTCACTGCAGCCTTGACCACCTGGACTCAGGTGACCCTTCCACCTCAGCCTACCAAGAAGCTGGGACTACAGGCATGCACCACCACACCGAGCTAATTTTTTTTTCTTTTTTTTTTTATAGAGACAGTGTCTTGCTATGTTGCCCAGGTTGGTCTCCAACTCCTGGGCTCAAGCAATCCTCCTGCCTCAGCCTCCCAAATTGCTGGGATTACAGATGTGAGCCACTACATCTGGCCAATCTCAAGATTTAATGCAATGACTATCAAAATTCTAACTGCCTTTTTTCAGAAAAGGACAAGTTGATCCTAAAAAGTAGATGGAGTTGCAAGGAATCCTAAATAGCAAAAACAATCTTGGAAATGAAGAACAAAGTTAAAGAATTCACACTTCCTGATCTCATAAGGACAAGCATTATATACCAATAGAATCAAATGGAGAATTCAGAAATAAATTTATACATTGAGTCAATTGATTTTTGAGAAGGCTGCCAAGGTTATTCAATGGGGGAGAATAACTTTTTCAACAAAGGGTGCCGAGAAAACTGCATATTCACATATAAATAAATGAATAACACCCCTATCTAACACCATGAGTGTACAACTAATGTAAAAACTAAAACTACAAAACTCCTAGAAGGAAACATTGTTGAAAATATGCATGATTTGGGATTAAACTTTTTTTTAGATATTACACTAAAAGCACAAATGATCAAAGAAAAATAGATAAATTGAACTTCATCAAAATTTAAACTTTTGCACATCAAATGATACTATCAAAAAAGTGAAAGTGGAAAAAATTTGAAAATTATATATCTAATAACGGTCTAGCATTCAAAAATAAAGAATTCTTACAACTTAATAAAAAGGCAATTAACCCAATTTTTAAATTGAGTAACTAATTTGAGCAGAGACTTCTCCAAGGGTATACAAATAGCCCATGAGCATATGAAAAGCTGCTCAACATCATCAATCATTAGGAAAAAGCAAATCAAAATCACAAAGAGGAACCACTTCCCACCCATTAGCATAACTATAATTTTGTAATGTTGGCAAGAAATTGAAATCCTCATATACCGCTGGTGGAAATGTATAATAGTGTAGTCACTGTGGAACACTTTGGAAATTCCTCAAAAAGTTAAACATAGACTTGCCTATGGTCCAGCAATTCTACTTCTAGGTATAAACAAAAAGAAAGAAAATGTATATATAGAATGTTGATGCATAGCATTACTATGGGTAGATGCACAACATGATGAATATAATAAATAAGTAAATGTGCATAATAACAAAAAAAGGAGACCAACTCAAATATCTATCAACCGAAGAACTGAAAAAGAAAATGCAGTTATATCCAAACAATGGAGTATTAGCCATTAAAAGGAATGAAGTACTCACACATGCTGTAACATAAATGAACCTTGAAAACATTATGCTAAGTGAAAGTAACTGGCCGCAAATGGTCACATATTGTATTATTCTATTTACATAAAATATCCAGAAGAGGCAAATTCATAGAGAAGGAAAATTAATTAGCAATTGCCAGGGAGTTAGGGAGAAGAGAATGCTGAGTGACCGCTTAATGGGTATGGCATTTCCTTTTGGAGTGATAAAAACATTCTGGAGCAAGTCGGTGATGATGGTTACACACACTGAGAACATACTAAGTGACCCTGGATTGTACACTTTAAGATGGTTAAAATGGTGAATTTTATGTCATATAAATTTTACCACAATTTTTAAAAGACTAGATATTCAACCTAGCCATTTCCCTCTGGGCCTTTATCCCAGAGAAATAAAAACTTATGCTTAAATAAAAAATCTATACATGAATGTTTATAGCAGCTTTATTTATAATGGCCAAAAGTGGCTCTTCAACAAATGAATAGTTAAACTGTGGTACATCCAAATCATGGAATATTACAAAGAAAAAAAAAAAGACAATCAATACACATATACAATCTAGCTGAATTCCCAGAGAATTAGGCTCAGTGAAAAAACCAGTCTCAAAATGTGATATACCATATAATTCCACTTGTACAACATTCTTGAAATAGTAAAATTATAAAAATGGAGAACAGATCCGTGGTAGCCAGGGGTTAAAGAAGAGGTGAGGGTGAGAGGAAAGTGATGTGGTTATTTAAGGGCAACATGAGGAATCCTTGTGACGGGAATGTTCTGTGTCTTAAATGTATCATGTCAGTAGCTTGTTTGTGATACTGAACTATAGTTTTCCAAGATGTTACCATTAGGGGAAACTAGATAAAACTGCACAGGAACTGCCTGTATAGTTTCTTATAGGCGCATGCAAATCTAAGATTATTTCAAAATAAAAGTTTAAATTTTAAAACACTATTATATTATTAGTTGAATATAAGCAACATTTCTGATTTAAAATTTTGAAACAGTTTCATGCTGTCTTACCATGCTGTCTCAGAGCTCTCAATATGACCAAGATAATGAGGCGGTGGCTGGGGACCCATGGTGTTCCAATTCTCCTCAAATGCACTTGGTTCCTCTGACTTAGTTCAGCTAAAACAAAATACTACAGACCGGGTAATTTATAAAGAACAGAAATTGATTTCTCTCTGTTCTGGAGGCAGTGACCGAAACACTGTCCTTGGGGTCTGGTGGAGACCTGCTTCATCAAAGGCATCTTCTCACAGTGGCATCCTGGTATGTCTAAAGGCAGAAGGCAGAAAGGGATGAACTCTCTCTTTAAAGCCTCTTTTGTAAGAACACTAACTCATTCAAAGACTAGTCACTTCCCAAATGGCCCTACCTCGTAATACCATAATAATGGGGATTACATTTTAACATGAATTTTGCAGGGCATACCACATTCAAACCACAGCATCCCTCAAAAAGGTACCCCTGCTAGGGCCCCTCAGCAGCAAAGAGCATATTACTTAACTCCACAGGAGTTAGCAGGACAGAATCAGTCAGAATCATGAACTGCTTTGTCGGAAAAGGCATCTCTGAGGAATCTGTTGGAGCAACTACAACCACAGAGCTCTCCAAGCTCCTTGGACCAACTCTGGGGTCTAAAGATCTCTGCCATGCTACCCAATCAGTCAGTTTCTGACCTACCCCCTAGTCATCCCAAATACTACCTAGGAATAAGCACTCTTGTCTTCCTGTCATTGCTCTGCTATTAGACATCATGACATTTGTCCTTGAAATGGCCCAAATATGGAAAACAGGATTCTAGGGACTCAGAGGCAGAGCTTTGGAGTCAAACAGAAATGACACTGCCAGTTACTTACCCATTGTCAAGCTTGCTCTTATTCTTAGCATCACTAGGCATCAGTTTCTTCATTAGAAAAATGAGAATAACAGTTCTGATCTCATAGGATGGTTACAAGAATGAACTCAAATGAGGCGTGGAGCATACATAGCAGAGTGTTCAGCACATGGTAAGTGTTAGATTAATGAAGACTATTATAGTGTTATTGTGTCTAACCCAATGTCCAATTGATGGAAATGTCCTACAACTGTGCTGTACTATATGGTTGCCACTAGTCACATGTAGCTATTGATAACTTGAAATGTGACTGAGGAACTGAATTTTAAAATTTCATCTCATTTAAATAGCTACATATGGCTAGCAGTTACCATATGGGACAGCATGTATATAACGCTTTGCCATTAACCAGGCTGGTTGGCCTGGATTAACTAGAACAAATATCACAATTATCAACCAGAGCAATTATAATAGTATCATAAAGGAAGTGAGTAAAACGCCCTTCTGATAGAGGTTTAATTTTACAACAATAAAAAGAAAACACTGCTTTATGGAGTGCCTACTACATTTGTGGTAGGCTTAGAACTAAATTTAAAACAGGCTGGAAATCTATTTTTGTAAAATCTTTAAAGGGGCAAGAAAAATGTGGTAGAACAAATTATTTAGCAAATAGTCATTCCTTGCCCTTCTCCTGCTTCCACTTCTCTGTTCTAATGATTTGGGAATTAGCCATGTGGCTCCTTTTGGTCAATGCGATGGAGCAGAAACCTTAAGAGGTATTCCATGTATTGCTCATCTCTCTGAAGTTTCTGACCTT
This sequence comes from Tarsius wallacei, assembly GCA_963574415.1. Classification (NCBI taxonomy): domain Eukaryota; kingdom Metazoa; phylum Chordata; class Mammalia; order Primates; family Tarsiidae; genus Tarsius; species Tarsius wallacei. The sequence continues at coordinate 6,781 of CAUYQG010185641.1, forward strand.
CACCAGGCAAAAAACATTTCCCAGTTAGCTGCTGCCCCTTTGTCCTGGTCTCAGAATAAATCACATGAAGCAGATATAAAATCAACCCACAGCCTGAAGCAGAGCAAGCCATAGACCCACCAGTGAGAAATAAATGTTTATTTCTGTATGCCATTAAGATTTTGTGGGTGTTTGCTATACAAGATTTTTTTTCAGTAAAAATTTGGCTAACATAGGAACTAATATTTATTGAGTATCTCCATGCCAAGGCAATCGAGGTACTATGTATAGAAACTTGTGCTCCAAATGATAAATAATTGATTCAAAATCATAATGGAACAGGGTTCCATATGAGGTCTGTTTACACCCAAATGTGTAAACAAATGAATGGATAAAGCATCCATGGTAAGTCACTAAAGGAATGAGGGTACTAGAATACTACACTAGTCAGGGCTCTACAGAGGAAAAAAACCAGTAGGTAAGTGTGTGTGTAGGTGTGTGTGTGCGTGTGTGTGTGTGTGTGTGTGTGTGTGTGTGTGTGTGTGTCTGAGAGAGAGAGAGCATGTGTACAAAGGGTGAGGGAGAGATGAGGAATTAGGAGTAATTGGCTCATGCAATTATGGAGGTGGAGAAAGTAGCACCATCTACTGGCTGCAAGCTGGAGACCCAGGAAAGTCAGTGGTGCAATTCAGTCCAAGTCTGAAGGCCTGAGAACCAGTAGATCTGACAGTACAAATCCCAGTCCCAAGCCAGAGATGAAATTCAGAGAGCAATCAACTCTACTTATCTAATGATTCAAATGCTAATGTCATCTGGAAATACCCTCACACCCAGAAATAATGTTTAACCAGGGCAACCTGTGGCCAGTCAGAATGACACATAAAATTAACCATCACAAAGACCAAGTTCCCAAATTGCTGAAGTAAACATCAAGACAGACAGTCATGATCTCTCCAACCTGACTCTCAAGGCCAGTGTCAGAGGTAAATGGTCACCCCATCAGACCATGATCCTAGTCACTATTCTACTTCTATCACATGTTCTCTTCCTATTTTCCAAGTACATTTTTTCTCTAGAAACTTTACAAATAGAATACTCATTGCATGGATTTGTTAATACCTCTTGCCACATTTTTAAAATATTCATTGGGAAAACTCATACATAAGGTATGATTTCACTTAGACATACTCTGTATTAAATATCCATCTGTGATGCTATGCACTTTTCCACTTTTCATAAGCACTGAATTTGCTTTACTCAAACTTTTATTCACTTGCCAAATGTTTCTGCCTACTTTGTGGTACCTACCACTACGTCATGAGCAATGGAACTCTATGATGACATGCTCACCTGTGAAGAGTGTTTATTGGAAGTCATGCCAGATCAAGGTAATAGGAAAATCCCATTATGGGATGGAAAGGAAGGATAATAATACATAGGTCCTCACTATTTAGAAAGTAAATAAAGAAGGGGAAATAAGAAACTATAAAGCTCAATGAAATAGAAACTGGACTGGATTAAAAAAATGTGGTACATATACACAATGGAATATTATGCAGCCATAAAGAAGGACAAACATACGGACGTTGCAGCAACTTGGATGGATTTAGAGTCTATCATACTGAGTGATTTATCACAGAAACAAAGAACAGAGTACCATAAGTTCTCACTCATAAGCAGACCTTGAACATTTATCACAATACTATAAGAAAGGCATTGGCAGTAGTGGGAAACTGCTGGGGGGGAGCACACCTCATCAAAAGGGTACCTGCATAATAAATATTTGTATACCTAACCCTGAATTGTACCCCACAAAGAAGAATTAAAATTAAAAAACAAAATATGGGCATGGTAGCGCGCCCCTGAGTTGCAGCTACTTGGAAGGCTGAGGCGGAAGGATTGCCAGAGCCCAGCAGGTGGCAGTGAGGGTGCCACTGCACTCCAGCCTGGGTGACAGAGTGAGACTCCAACTCAAAAATAAATAAATACATACATAAATTGGAAAATAAAAATTAAGAAAAAAAGAGTTCAGAGTGAAGAAAAGAAACATGTTTAACAATAGACAATAACTGCAGAAATCTTCAGGCCTTTCTTTAAAAAAATAAAAGAAAGCCCAATGAGAGAAGATTGAACAAGGAGATTGAACATTTCTGTTTCTTAGCGTGGACAGTCAAATTCTGACAGCTCCTGGAACATTCCCTCTCCTACCGCCTATCCTTTCACCATTTGAGTCAGAGATCCCAATACTGGCCACATATTTTTTCTCCCTCAGTGCCTCAGTAAGAAGCCAGTGCCCGTGCTGTGCCCTGGCGAGGCTGCCTTGAGGAGGCTGACAGGAAGATGCAGAGGCTGCTGCACTGAAGCCTGCGGTGGGACTGGCCCTGCTGTGCTCATTATTGAAGCGGAAAGCTGCTTTTTTTCCCTACGTGTGTAGTACATTCTGTCACATCTGCCCCAAAACTGTGTTTCCTTGTAAACCTAGCTTTGCACAGCCATTTCTCCTAAGCAGCTTTTTTCAGACTTCACTCCCTCCCTCGTTTAGCTCAGACCCAGAAAAGACAACATAAGTGATGCTCTATTCGGTCTTGTCCAGTCCCTAGGATGCTGGCCTGTTGTCCTTGACCCAGACATGAACTCCTCTGCTCCCTTGTCTTGAGATGAGCATTCGTGGAAATAGATCACCGACAACTTCATCCTCCCATCATCAAATGTGGCATGCCCAAAGATGTCTGAACCACAGCGTGAACACAATTTAGACACTCATGCCAATATGGGACCCCTGCCACCTTGGCATTTAAAAAAATCAGAGAAAATAAAATCCCAATTTGTGGGTTTTGAACACTTATTGGAAACTGTACGACTTATCAGAACAAACAGGCAAGTTATCAAAGCACAGTGAATGCCTTAGTGTCAAAGACAGCAAATGGGGTCTTCTAGATAAAGTAGAAAACTGAGTCCTCTTCAGATGTGCTTAGCTGTAAGAGCATCATTTAAAAATCTATAGTTGTACTTGACAGCAAAAAACTATAATCTCCAAGTAAGCCAGAAACTAGAAAGTAACTCAGGGCTAAAAAAAAAAAAAGTGAGAGTTTAAGTTTCTATTGATAGAAAAAAGAAGATCTCAGGCCAGGGACTTAGCCCCTTGCACAAAGTTGACAGCCTACCAGGAAATGGGGACTTGAAAAAAATAACATGAGGCCCAGGCAAAAATATGAAAGCACTTTACTTGTCCTGGTGTATAGCTGGAAAAGAGTTAGTCTCAGAAAAACCAGCACTCAGAGTCTGTCCACCACTGTGGGTGGGGCTGAATTCACACTACCCCGTGTAAAGAGGCCTGAGTCTAGAATTGCCTTAAAAATTGGTCAAAACAACAATAACAAAATGTACCCTAAGTGCTACATTGCATATGAAATTCTACAACATGAGAGTATAAATCATGTCTGGGAGTGGGGATGAACTGGATGGCATGACAGGAATGCTTTATGACTTTATATGGGGTAGCGAATGTGCATTTGCATGTATTGAAACTGATTAAGCAACACACTTAAGAACTGAGCATTTTACTGTATGTAAATTACAATTCATTTAATTTTTTAAATGCAGAGGTAAAAAAATCCTGATCCAGAAGTAAACCTATATGAGGAAACCTCTACACCCCAGAGCACGTGTGGAAAACTGGTGTTTTCCTCTCCTGGCTTCTGGAAGCTGGATCCTGGGCGATGAATCTAAGTGCAGCCAGTCAGAAGCTCCCACTTGGACGTTTGAATCTTGTGAGACTCCCAAAGTCCAACATTAACTAACACATCGTTTATTTAGCCACATAACAGGATGGCCCAGCTGACCTTGCCTCCTGAGGTTTCTATCTGAACCTTGTTCTCCAGTCATCTTTTAAGCAAAATATATTTTTGATTAATTTAACCAGTGTCAGTTTTTATTGTTGCCATGAAGGATCTAACTAGCATGACATCTAGAACAAGAAGGGCTACAGACACAGCCTCAGGAAACCAGGGTGTGAGATTAGGCAAAGTTGAGAGCAGTGAAAATCAAGGATGTGTGAGGGATGGAAACCGAATGCTGTAACACACAGTAGTTAAGGAGCTGATTAAATTGTGCCCTGGAATTTCCTGGAATGAAGTATCCATTAAAGGCCAGATGTGACACAGAGACCACATCAGAGCCATAATTTCTTTTAATCCTCACTACAGACTTATGTGGTAACTATTATCATTCCCTTGGTCTAAATGAGAAATGTGAAGCTTAGAAGGAAAACCCTGCTGGGATTCCATTCTAAAACCATAATCTGGACCATAAAGAATGGAATTTTTTTTTCATAGACATGTTTTTGTACACATATGTGTTTATCCGCAACCAATATAATATGCAATTCATGACAATGGCGGTCTCTGGGAAGGGGTTCCAAGAGATTGATGAGGAGTGCAGGTAACTGTCAACTCTTCATCTTTCCAACAAGTGGCTCCATATATAGGCATACCTCCGAGATATTGCAGGGTCAGTTCCAGATCACCACAATAAAGTATTTTGGTCTTCTGGTGCATATAAAAGTTATGTTTACGTATACTATAGTCTATTAGGTGTAGATTGTCTAGCTCAATCTTTGGGGACTGGGAAACCCTGGCTAATAGCTGGGTTGCATGTACAATGGGATAATACTGCTTACTTCATACAGTTTTTATGAATGAGAGCATGTAAACAAATTGTGCCTGGAACATATAAATACTCAAGAACTGGCAGCAATGGAAAAGAGGCAGCTGGCAGAGAGCAGCTTCCGGAGGGAAGAGGACACATAAGGAAAGTTTTGATAGAGACAGTGGTTAGGGCAGTGGGGAGTTAGGCATGGGCCCGGCTTAGTTAAGGGGCTCTGTTAAGGCTTTTAGACAAGCATGGGGGAAGCACAAGTCTGTGCATAGGTGTAACAAAGGGGAAACTAGGGCTAACATGAGACCCCTTTAGTTACGGTGCTTAGTGGTAAGTAACCAAAGCTAACTTGAGTTAGCTGAATACAAAGCTGACTATAATGGATCATGGATCTCTCACAAAACTCACAGATGGGAAAATATCTCTATTTCCATCTTCTCTCTCTCTGTTATATTTCTCTGCCTCTCTCCCCACAGTGATCTGCTGCCATGCTCCAGGCCCACAGGCCGAGGCATTCTCGGATCTCCTTTCTAGGGAAGAAACTTTGATGGGCTCAGCCTGAGCCAGAAGTTGTACTAATTTACACTCCCATCAACAGTTTATAAGCGTTCCCTTTTCACCACATCTGCACCAACATCTTTTGTTTTTTGATTTTTTAATAATTGGCCATTCTGACTAATGTAAGGTGGTATCTCATTGTGGTTTTAATTTGCATTTCTCTGATTATGAGTGATGTTGAGCATTATTTCATATATTTATTGACCATTTGTATATCTTCTTATGAGATATGTCTGTTCATGTCATTTGCCCATTTTTGAATGGAGTCATTTGCTTTTATCTTGCTGATTTGTTTGAGTTCTTTGTAGATTCTGGATATTAGCTCTTTGTTGGATGTATAGCCTGTGAATGTCTTCTCTCATTCTGCAGGTTGCTTATTTACTATGTTGATTATTTATTTTCCTGTGCAGAAGCTTTTTAGTTTAGTTAAGTCCCATTTATTTATTTTTGTTTTTATTGTATTTGCTTTTGAGGTCTTAGCCATAAAATCTTTGCCTAGGCCAACGTCCAGAAGACTTTTCTTAGTTTTTCTTCTAGGATTTTAATGATTTTAGGTCCGACATTTACGTCTTTAATTTATCTTGAGTTTACTTTTGTATATGGTGAGAGATAGGTGTCAAATTTCATTTTTCTTCATATAGCTATACAATTTTTCCAGTACCATATGTTGAATAGAGTGTCCTTTCCCCATTATATGTTTTTATCTGCTTTGTTGAAGATCAGTTGATTGTAGATATTTGGGGTTATTTCTGGATTCTCTATTCTGTTCCTTTGGGCCATGTGTCTGCTCTTACACCAGCACCATGCTGTTTTGGTTACTGTGGCCTTGTAAGATAAATTGAAGTCCAGTAATGTGATACCTAGAGCTTTTTTTTATTTTTTATTTTTTTTTCGGTTCTATATGAATTTTAAGACTGCTTTTTCTAATTCTGTGAAAAATAACAAAGGTAATTTAATAGGGGTTAAGTTGAATATGTAGATTACTTTGGGTAATACGGTCATTTTAACAACATTGATTCTTCTAATCCATGAGCCTGGGTTGTTTCTCCATTTGTTCGTGTCCTCTACAATTTCCTTCATCAGTGTTTTGTAATTCTCCTTGTAGAGATCTTTCACCTCCTAGGTTAAATATATTTTTAGGTATTTTAGGTTTTTGGCAACTATTGTAAATGAAATCAAGTTCTTGATTTGATTCTCAGCTTGGTCATTATTGGTGAATAGCAGTGCTACTGCTGTGTGCGTGTTGATATTGTATCTTGAGATGTTACTGAATTCATTTATCAAGTCTTTTGGAGGAGTCTTTAGGATCTTAGGTATAGGATTATATAATTGGCACACAAAGATAGTCTGATTTCTTCCGTGTACTCTTTATTTCTTCCTTTTGCCTGATTGCTCTGGCTAGAACTTCCAATACTATGTTGAATAGGAATGGTGAAAATGGGCATCCTTGTCTTGTTCCAGTTCTGAGGGGGAATGCTTTCAACTTTACCCCATTCAAGATGATGTTGACTGTGGATTTGTCATACATGACTTTTATCATTTTGAGGAATGTTTCTTTTATGCCTATTTTGCTGAGTGTTTTTATCATCAAGAGATACTGAATTTTATCAATTGCTTCTTCTGTATCTATTGAAATGATCATATAATTTTTGTTTTTAATTCTGTTTATGTGTTAGATCACATTTATTTACTTGCATACATTCAACCATTTTTGTGTTGTTAGGGTAAAACACATTTGATCATGATGGAGTATTTTTTAGATGTGCTGCTGGATTCAGTTTGCCAATATTTTGTTGAGTTTTGCATGTATGTTCATCAGTGATATTGGTCTGTTGTTTTGCTGTTGTGTCTTTTCCTGGCTTTGGTACAAGGGTGACACTGGCTTTGTAGAATAAGTTAGTGTGAATTCCTTCCATTTCCATCTTCTAGAATAGCTTCAGTAGGATTGGTACCAGTTCTTCTTTGAAAGTGTGGTAGAATTCACCCATGAGTCTGTCAGGTCCTGAACTTTTTTTGTTGAGAGACTTTTAGTTACTGATTCAGTCTCACTACTCATTATTAGTCTGTTCAGGGTTTCTATTATTCTTGATTCAAGGTTAGGGGGTTGTAAGTTTCCAATAATTTATTCACTTCCTCTAGATTGTCTAGTTTATGTGTGTAGAGGTGTTCATAAAAATCTCAGATAATCTTTTGTATTTCTGTGGTAACAGTTGTAATGTCTCTATTTTCATTTATAATTGAGCTCATTTGAATCTTCTCTTTTCTTAATTAGTCTAGCTATCAGTCTATCAGTTTTGTCTGTCTTTTCAAATAGCCAACCTTTTGTTTCATGAATTTTTTGTGATTTTGTTGTTTCAACTTCATTTCGTTTTTCTCTGATCTTTGTTATTTCTTTCCTTTTGTTAGCTTTAGATTTAGTTTTTCCTGTTTTTCTAGTGCCTTGAGATGTGATGTTAGGTTGTCAATATGTGATCTTTCAGTCCTTTTAAGGTAGGCCTTAAGTGCCATAAATTTTCCACTGAAAATTTGGTTTTGTTCCAGAGGTTTTGATAATTTGGGTCATTGTTGTCATTCATTTCAAGGAATGTTTTAAATTTTCATCTTGATATCGTTTTTGACCCAATGATCACTGAGGAGCAGATTGTTTAATTTTCATGTATTAGTTTGATTTAGAGAGTTATTCTTGGAATTAACTTCTAGTTCTGTCCCACTGTAGTCTGAGAAGGCATTTGATGTGATTTGGGGTTTTTTTAATTTATTGAGACTTGATTTACGGCCTATTGTATGATCTATCTAGAAGAATGTTTCATGTGCTGATGAGAAAAATGTATGTCCTGTTGTTTGGGGGTAAAGTGTTTTGTAGACGTTTGTTAGGTCCATTTGTTCTCGGGTTCAGTTTAACTCCAATGTTTCTTTTTTAACTTTCTGACTTAATTATCTGTCTATTGTTGTCAATGGAGAGTTGAAGCCTCCCGCTATTACTGTATTCTTGTATATCTCTTTTCTCAGGTCTAGTAGAGTTTGCTTTATAAAGCTTGACCTCTGGTGTTAGGTATCTATTTAAAACTGTTATTCTTGTTGGATTGACCTCTTTATCCTTATATAATAACCTTTTTTGTCTTTTTTTTTAACTGCTGTTAATTTAAAGTTCTCGGATACTCTTACTGGTTTTTGGTTTCCATATGCATGGAATATTTTTTTACATCCCTTTACCTTGAGTCTATAGGAGTCTTTATATGTTAGGTGGGTCTTTTGAAGACAGTAGATATTTGGATTGTGTTTTTTTAAATTTATTCTGACAATCTATACCTCATAAGTAGGACATTGAGCCCATTTACTTCCAGGGTTAGTAGTAACATAAAAGGTACTGTTCCCTCATCATGTTGGTTGTTACCTAATTTTTTTTTTTTTTTTTCTGTATTGTGTTGGTGTTCTAGAAGCTCTGTGAGCTTTATAATTCCCAGGGTTTTTCTACTACTATATTTTGACATTTTATTTTAATATTTAGAACTCCTTTGAGTATTTCTTGTAGAACCAGTCTAGGGTGACAAATTCTCTCAGTGTTTATTGTCTGAGAAAGTCTTTATTTCTTCTTCACTTATGAAACTTAATTTTATTGAATACAACATCCTTGGCTGACTGTTTTTCTGTTTGAGGAGTTTGAAGATAGGGCCCTAATCCCTTTTGGCTTGTAGGTTTCCCACTAGAAGACGTTTGTTAGTCTGACAGGTTTACCTTTATAAGTTATTTGATGCTTTTCTCTCACTGCTCTTAGAATTCTTTCTTTCACATTAACTTTGCATAACTAATTACCGGCTCCTTGTATCTGGATATTTAAATCTCTGGCCAAGCTAGGGAAGTTCTCCTCCATTATTCCCTCAAATAGATTTTCCAAACTCGTTGCTTTCTCTTCTTCCTCAGGAAAACCTGTGATTCTTAGGTTTGTACATTTTATATAATCTCACATTTCTTGGAGACTTTATTCTCTTGAATCTTTTGTCTTTATTGTAGTCTGATTGGTTGAATTTGAAAGGCTTATCCTCAAGTTCTGAGATCCTTTCTTCTACTTGCTCTAGTCTACTGTTAAAACTTCCGGCCCGGCTCGGTGGTTTAGCCTGTAATCCCAGCACTTTGGAATTACAAACTGAACCCGCGGGTTCAAGACCTGCCTGAGCAATTTGGCGAAACCATGTCTCTACACTACATCAAAAATTAGCTGGGCGTGGTAGCGCATGCCTGTAGTTCCGGCTACTTGGAAGGCTGAGGCGGAAGGATCGCCGGAGCCTAGCAGGTCGAGGCTGCGGTGGCCGGGAGCGGCCACTGCACTCCAGTCTGGGCGAAAGAGGGAGACTCCAACTCAAAACAAAAAACAAAAAAACTTCCAACTGCATTTGATACTTCCCCAAATGATTCTTTCATTTCCAGAAGTTCAGCTTGTTTTTTAAGGGTGTCTATTTCCTTGGAGAACTTTTCACTCACGTCCTGAATAGTTTGGGGGTTTTTTTGTTTTGTTTTGTTCTCAATTTCTTTATGTTGGTTTCAACTCTCTCCTGAATCTCATGGAGTAATTTTATAATCAATCTTTTGAAGTCTATTTCTGGAATTTCGAAGATTTTATTTTGGTTAGGGTTCCTTGCTGAAGAGTTACTGTGTTCTTTTGAGGATGTTGGAGAACTCTGTTTATTCAAATTGCCAGGAATTTTTTTTCCGACTCTTTCTCATTTACGCAGACAGTTTCTTCTTATTATTGTTAGAATTTTTCCCTTTTAGGGATGTGAATTAATGTGTATAGTTTGGCTTTGGGTCTGGCACTTTCAGTGGTAAAGTTTCCTTAGTTATAGAGAAGTTTGTGTGTAATAGCTTTCTCAGATGCTGCTTGTAATAGCAATTACTGTGTGTGCATATGTAGGTTCACTGTTTCTGGTGGGGTTAGAATCCCCAAGAGCTCCCAAATCTTGTCTTGTTCCTTAACGGTGTGATGTGCTCTCCCCACTCCTCAAGTATATTTTCTCTGAATTGAGTCATTCAGTCTTCAGGCCATTAGGAGGCACCCATGGGTGAGAACTGGTTGCTGCTGAAGCAGGTGGTTATAAGCAATACTCCTTTAGTGGGCCAAAGTCTCAGATCTGATAAAGGCAGTTGGGGGAGTTCCCAGTAAAGTACGCTGAGGTCTTTTCCGGGATAGGGGAAAGGGTACCTCAGTCTACTACCAGGCTAGCAGGAAAACAGTCTACTTTTTCATTATGCCTCTGTCCTGTTCAGAATTTTCAAATCAGACTTGCACCTCTGTCCATCTGTAGGAACTCTGAAGTTCCTTATAGGGAGGGAGTGGAATTTCACCCCTTGTGTAAGCCTTGGCCTAAAAGACTCCCCTCTCATGGGCTTGCTGTTACTCCAGAATGCTGTTGAAAAGAACATGGACAGGTGCACTTCTTTGAAAGAGGTAAATGTCTGCTTTAGTTGGTATGGGAGTGGAGAAGTCACCTTTTCAATGACCCTTTACAGGCACCCAGACTGTTCAACTACTGGGGCAGACCCACCATCTTCCCCCACAAACACAGCACTGTGTCTGTGTCTATGTCTCTGCTGGAGGAAACTTCCCTTGGGATGGAGGATTTGTGGCATAAAGAAGCCTGTGCTCTGGCTTGCTTTATCTATCTATCTATCTATCTATCTATCTATCTATCTACCTATCTATCTATCCCTCAGTGTGCTACCCTAATGTGCACTCCCCTGTCTTCTCCTGGGAGTGGTAACCTGTGAGAGCCCAGTGTCTTCTGGGTATGGCTGCTCTATGGGGCTGCCACAATTTGGTCTAGTGCTGGAGAGTTCTTGCATGGAATCTGGTGGAGTAGAGGCACAAGGGTTGAGTTCTGAGAAGAATTGGACACCAACATCTCTAGAGGACCCTCTGGAAAAGCTCTTTGATACCTCAGACTGTGGACTAGTCAGTAAGATGCACAATGACATGAGATGTGCTCTAATCCCCTGAGAGGCAGACAACATTAGGTAGAGCTGAACCGAGCTGACCCATCCTCTGATTTTCACAGCATCAAGTGTAAGCACTCACTCTAATAAGGTTGGCAGGAGATGGTATAAACTCTGTAGGGTTTCCTTAGTTTCGTATAGTCTTGGTATGGTGAGTTTCTCAATTGTCAGCTGTGGGGTGCTGTGCTGGCTACCTGTACAGGCTCAAACTCTCCTGAGGTAGCCACAGAGACTTGAATAGTGGTATTAGCTGAGGACTGAGATTAGGCCTTCCCAAAAGCTGTGGTATTATATCAGATATAATGGGTTATGTAAGTTGACCTCTAGCCAGGAGTAGGTGCTTACAGGAGAGAGCGAACTGCAATGGTAGCTGTGGACTTTCTGCTTGGCCTGTGTTGCCCCGAGAAAGTACACAGTCAGTATTTGAGGTTTTTGCTTGTGTTTCATTTTGGTTTTTGGTATGAATCCTAGATGACAGGGTATTTACCATGGCTTTATGGTCTAGATTTTACCCCCGCTGACATAAAAGGAAGGCACTTCACAACAAAAGATGACCTCGCACAGAAGGTCACTCCCCATGTTTCCAGTCCACCAGCCCAAATCATTTGCCACCTCTTCCATGAAGCCTGACCAGGTTCACAGTTCTATCTTTTACTTGTCTTCCCAGAGCACTGATTTGCTACCTAACTTGTGCCAGTCACCATTTCCTAGAGTTTTTGGTGTGTGTACTCCCTTGGGAGCACCTGAGACCATAAAACAAGTCTTATTTAACTTCTGTAATTTTTGCAGGCCTTAGCACACCCATTTCAATAAATATTTCTCACATTACTGATGAAAAGATGAAGCATCTCACTAATCCAGCTGTGATTTGTCTTCAAGCATTGAAGAACTTTGTTGCTAGTCATGCATTTAAATTTTTGTAATTTTTTAAGGATTTCATAGATAATGTAGAAAACAAAGATTCCATATTAAAGAGAATGGAAGGCCAGGCACAGTGGCTCATGCCTGTAATCCCAGTGTCTTGGGAGGCTGAGGTGGGAGGATCACTGGAGCCCAGAAGTTCAAGGTCACAATAAGCAATAATTACACCACTGCACTCCAACCTGGAGTGCAGCAAGACCCTATCTCTTAAAGAGAGAGAGAGAGAGAGAGAGAGAGGGAGAATAAAAGAAGATAAAGGAAATAGGAACAGTTGAATAGAAAACTAGACAGAAAGTCAAACAGACAATACCTTTCTCCAATATACTTTTTGTTTGTTTGTTTGTTTGTTTTGTTTTGTTTTGAGTTGGAGTCTCACTCTGTCGCCCAGACTGTAGTGCAGTGGCCGCTCCCGGCCACCGCAGCCTCGACCTGCTGGGCTCCGGCGATCCTTCCGCCTCAGCCTTCCGAGTAGCCGGAATTACAGGCACGCACTACCACGCTCGACTGATTTTTTGATTTATTGTGGAGATGAGATCTCACCAAGTTGCCCAGGCGGGTCTACGAACCCACGGGTTCAGGCAATCCACTCACCTCAGCTTCCCAAGGCGCGGGATTACAGGCTGAGCCACCGAGCCCAGCCCTTTCTCCAATATCAAAGCCCCCAGAAGAGCATCACACAGATGACTCTGCCCTGGACACAGCCCAGGATCAGAGGATAGGGGAACTTTTTTCCTCCATGCCTTCACCACCACTTATTCCCCACAAAATGATGGTTCACATAGGGCAGGGGAAGTGCTGAGCAATTTCAGGCAGAGGTGGTCAGGGTATCCATGTATCTATCCATCTCTCATCCTGAGATTCAGACACCATGGTAATAAATTATTTCTTAAGCACAGAGCCCTGAGAATCAGAGGGATTATTCCTCCTCCATCACCATTTCCTTTCTGTGTTCCTTCTCTTGCAAAAGCATCACCACCCAGAACCAGAGGCCCTCACAGTTACCAGCACTGTTCTGAGTCCTTGGGAAGGGTGTAGGAGTATTAACTCCCTGTTCTGCGTTCTTAGAGCTGCTTTTCCTATTTATTATAAACAGTCACAATTCAACAGACATTTCATAGGGCCTCTTTTCCAGTTGACTGTTTCCTTACGATGCTCCAGATGACATGTCAGCCTTGAGGAAAATCTGACTAAGCAGATCTGTGAAGTGTGGAAGTCCGAGTTGAGCAGCCTCATCCAAACTAATCCAGACTCACACAAACTCCTGGGGTTCATCTTTCTGAAGGTGCTCAATTCTCTGACCACTCTGCCTGATTCTCACCTTCACAGGGAGGCCTTCCAAGAGTCAGCTGCAAGGACCCTGCCCACAGTGAAGAAAACTGGTTTCTGTTTCAAACATTTAGAGATTAAGAGAAAAATGTTAGGTGATGTCCTGGTGTAGAGTGATCAACATGCAAAAGGAAATTGGAAGCAGAGAGATGCCACAGATCAGGGTACTGCAGCCTTGTCTGTGTTTTGGTTATTATGTGACATTGCTTATTGGTGAGTCAGCCTCCGTGAGGAACTTGTCAGTTAATCACTCAGGAGTCATTTTAGACTTCCAAATGTCACGCCAGTCCGTTTACTGAGTCACAGAAAGTCCCCAGTCACCAATTATGCTCCCTAAGGTCTTAAGGTTCATAATCGACAGCATATTTGTTTTCTGGGTAACTTGTGGGATCAGAGAGATTTGAACAAGGTCAGAAAAAGTTTGTCTGATATTCACTCTGAAATCCTAACACAGTCTACAGCCATACCACCCGAATGCACCCAATCTCGTCTGAAATTCTAACACAGCCCTCACTTGTACTTTTTATTTCATTATGACAACAAGTGATTACGTATCTAGAGCTGAGGCAGAACAGTGTTGGCACACAAAAATAGTAAAAATGAAACGGTTTGTCTGAGAAAATTAGAATCAGTGGCGTGATCAACGGCGAGATGATTTTTTAATAAAAATCAAATTATTAACAAACATTCCAGTGTCTAAAAAATGAATACAAATAAACTAAAGAGCAAATTAAATATAAATGTCTCACCACAACATAATCAGATTAACTATCTTACCACAACATAAACAAATTTGTTAAAATTATTTTTAAATAATATTGTATAACTATTAGACAAAAATATTTTTTTTTATAAGTACTCTTTATGATATTGAAGCGTCTTTCAAAATTTCTTCTACTGATCTGTAAAGTCTCTTAATGCAAGAATACTAACATTAATATTATATGTGCTATGATATTCCTCCAGTTTGTATTTTAATTTGCCTTATCATGTTTTTGACTTACACGGTTTAAATTTTTATTATTACAATTAGTTTTTTTTTCCTTTTGTGTTCTTCCTTTGGTTAGACTTAGAAAGTTCTTGTCTATCCTGTGGTCAAATTGTTGCCTATGGCTTTATAAATGTGTAAAATTTATAAATTTATAATTTATTATTTTAATAAATTATAGGAGTTAAGCTTCTAACTTCACTTTTTTAAGAGTTTGCCATTTTTACCAAAATCAGAATTACCATTGAATCTGTTGCTTTTCAAACTCTGCCAGTCAACTCCACTATCCCTTTTTATGATATGTCAGAAGTTTACCGCTCTTGAGTTTTTCCAAAAATCAGATAAAGAATTCTTTTTCCCAATCAGCTTCCTTAATAATCTACTGATTTTATGTCTATTCCTTCTCAGTTTTATTACCTCCATAGGTCTTTTTAGTTAGTCATTTCATTTTTTTTTTTTTGAGTCTTTACCTATTTTCACATAATACGTAACCAGTTACATAGCAGCCACATGTTAACCGACAGCTAAGCTTGACTAGCCCCTCATTCCCTTACTCTGTGTTTTTAGATCCCCTGCTATATTTTCCAAAGCAAGCTACACTTATAAATTCACTTGGGTAAGCCCATGTCAAACAATGGACTAGAAATAATATGAAAGAGGAAATATAAAAACAGCTATTTTTTACCCACAAAAAATTTTCAGTCGAGTTTACAGTTACAAAACTGCAAACAACTGTACTATTTATCTATTGCTGTATGACAAATTACCCCCAAAACTTAGTCACTTCAAGCAACAATAAACATTTATTGTCCCTCACAGTTTCTATGGGTCAAGAAATCAAGATCAGCTTGACTGGGCACTTCCGGCTCAGAATTCCTCATGACATTGCACTCAGATGTTGGCTGGGGGTGTTAGTTATCTGAGAACTTTCCTGGGGGATCTACTTCCAAAAAGGCTAACTCACATGTCTAAAAGTTGGTGCTGGCTGTTTGTAGAAAGCTTCTGTTTTTCTACACCTGGGCCTTTCCACATGGATGCTTGAGCATCCTCCAAATATGGTGGCTGGCTTCTCTGACAATGAGCTTTCCAAGAGAACAAGACAAACACTGAAGTTCACTTTATCACCTAGTCTCAGAAGTCACACACTGATACCTCCACAATACCATATTGGTCACACAGAACAGCCCTGATTCTATGTGGAAGGATACCACATAAGGATGTGAACACCAGGAGGCAAAAATTAAAGGATGGCTACCACAACAACCAATATAGATCAGGATAAAATAGGCACAAAACAGAAACCCAAGAATTTTTCATTCTTTTGTTTGTTTGGTTTTTTTATTTTTGAGGAATTTTTTATTTTTTAAAAATTTGTTTATTCACTATCTTAAAGGTTAAGGAGCTTGTTCTTTTTTTTTACTCTCCTAAGTTACCTGTTCCTCTTAAGCTTTTCGAGTCTGATATCATCCAGTCTCAGCTCCCTCCATATATTTATATCCATCTAAAAATTGCTAATTTAGTCAACCTCTATCCCCTCTCTTCAATTTTCAATAGCTATTCTGTATACTGGTCTCATGATACCATCCCAACCAACCACTGTAAAACGTGCTCCATTAATCACCTTTTTCTTCCCTGCATCTGCAGTGTCTGTATCTTTATTGGCTCCTATTACTTTGTCTACAAGTCTGTTCCAGTTTCCTTTATACTGAAACTAGAAGCCTCCAGGCCAGAAACTTATAATACACAACTCTGATCCTCCCACTTTCCTCCTTAGTAATAGGCACTGGATCCTCCCTGTCGACCACACAGTTCTAAATCTGCCAGGTAGAGTTTTTACAATCCTTCTTAACTTACTATTTTCATCTGACCTTCCAGTACTCCATACTTTAACCAAACTGGACCAGTTACTCTCTGGACATACTGTTCATGAAAATACATTAAATTCAAAAATGTTAAACCTAATTAAGACCAGTATAAATTTGAAAAAAAAAGGTGTTTTAACAAGACATCTAGCGGTAGGTGGTGCTGAGCTTCATTTAGCAGTTCAGTGATATAAATCTTTCCATTCTCCTGCTCTAAATCCTCAAATCGTTCCATTCTCCTGCTCCTCGGTGTGTTAGTATCACGTTCTCATGATTGTTGGCTTGTGGTAAAAAAAAAAAAAAAAAAAAAAGTAGCTGCTACAGCTCTGGGCATCAATCCTCATAACATCATGCTAAACAAAAAGGGCACAGTTAGAAAAAAGGCTTTCCTTTCACCTACGAGTCTCCATTTACTCATTTGCACAGCAGAGACGATCATAGTATCTATCTCACAGGATTTTATTAAGACTGAGGGATATATTGCATTTGAAATACGATTATAGCATTCAGCGTATTGTGGGTAGTCATGCATTTGTTTATTCTTCAATTGCTATTAATGGTTTTATTTATCACTCCAACATCCTAAAAGGGATCACTCAATGAAGAATCAATCACCTAAACTTAATAGTATAGCAATCCTTGTATAAATTACACACACACACACACACACAAAATACCTTGGTGAAACCACTATACCATCACCTTCATGAAATCTATTTTTAAAAGGGCAAGTGACCTTAAGCAACAAGAGGCATTATTGGAAGGCTGAAAGAAAAACTAATAAATCTCAAGAACAGAAAGTAAAATAAAGCTTCAAGAAAACTGGTATGAGGAACTAGGAAGACAGAAAGCTCTGTCTCTCAGGTCTTCCATTGTTACCTCTTTCTTCTCTCCCTCATCCCTCCTCCCACCCCACTCAGTCTGAGTCCCATTCCAAACTTCTATAGAAAAGAATCTGATTGATTGCATTTTGCCATTCCCTGGCCCAGTTAACTCTAAGGGGAGAGGGAGGAAAACCATCGCATGATCTACTCATCAGGATGTGAGGGAGCAGACTGCCTTTTAAGAAGGATATGGGGGAACAAAGATGAAATGGTTGGTGGAAGAAATGATTGGCCTTTCTGGAACAAACTCCTGGCAAAGGAAACAATTTTGATTCAAGCTAGCGAAGTGAACTACATACACAACTCAGATTTGAAGAGCTTTAATTGAAATTGGTACCCTTTTCAAAGAAATAAAAATAAATATTTTCGTTGTATAAACATACAACTAACAACCTCGTTTAGACTGTCAGTTTGAATAGCTGAAGGGCAACAAATATCTGTATGCACAAACACACACGCACAAATACTGTAATTTATGAATAATATTGGCTAATGACCAAATCAGGGAAGAAATATTACTGACAAATACATTGCTTTGATGTTTACATTTTTATTTTTCATAATAAATTGTTTGAGTAAATGAGCTGTTCTTGGAATTACACAAGTCCTTTATTTCACAGGAAGAAGCCAACTTCAACAAATATTTTCATAGTCCTCTCCTTATCTGCACTGTCACTTTCTGTAACTTCACCACAGTCCACCATGGAATAAAAATAGAAAAGTAGAGTTCAATCAGCTATTCTGAGAGAAAGAGACCACATTCACATAACTTTTATTACAGTATATTATGTGTCCTATTTTATTATTAGTTATTGTTGTTCATCTCTTACTGTGCTTAACTTATAAATTAAACATTATCCTAGTTATGTATGTTCAGGAAGAAAACATAGTAAACAGTAGTTGATACTATCCAAGTTTTCAGGCATCCAGTGGGGGTCTTGGAACATATTCCTCAGAGATAAGGGGGAACTACTGTTAACCTTTGATAAATTTTCTGTGTTTTATATTTGATGGGATCCTTCCAATAAATGCATCTGCTCTAAAACCTCACTACTCCAACTGAAAAGATTCCTGGAAAGTAATCTCTTGCTTTCAGAATTGTTGAGAACCTGTTCTGAGAGGTGGTTTCTATTTGTTGTTAAGTTATTTATTATAGTTGTCTCTGAGACAAAATCTCCTCAATCTTTTAATAAAATGGCCAAGCATGGTGGCTCACCCCAACAATCCCAGCGTTTTTGGAGATCAAGGCGGGAAGATGACTTGAGGCCAGGAGTTCAAGACAACCCTGGGCAATATAGCAAGACTTTGTCACTACAAAAAATTTTTTAACTAACCAAGTGTGGTGGCTTGCACCTGTAGTCACAGGTACTCAGGAGCCTGAGAGACAAGGGTGGTTTGAGCCCAGGAGTTTGAGGCTGCAGTGAGTTATGACTGTACCACTGCATTCCAGCCTGGGTGGCAAAGTGAGAACTTCTGTCTAAGAAAACAAAAAATATTTTTTTAATAAAATATTATCTACTGTGGTCTCTGTACCAAGTCATTTTATTTTCTGAGTTCTAAAATTAAGATGAGCAGAAACAACTTTTTATCAGATAAAAGCCTAATGCTAAATAACATCGTTTAGAGTCACATCCTACCATGTTTCTTTTCATTTTGTTCTTAATAACTTGGTACAACATTTGGATAAAATTGTGTGGTGGGATGAATTGGGTGCCCCTAAAATTTACATGTTGAATCTCTAACCGCCAGTACTTCAGAATGTGACAGTATTTGGAATTAGGGCCTTTAACAAGGTGATTAAGCTAAAATGAAGCCCTTAGGGTAGGCCCTAATCCAATCAGACTTAGGCTATTATAGGAAAAGGCAACTTAGACATACAAAGAGACACCAAATAAAAGTGCACACATAAAGAAAAGACTGTGTGAGGACACAGCAAGATGGTAGATGGACATCTATAAGCTAAGGAGAGAAAACTTAGAAAAAAATAATCCTGCTGACACCTTGATCTTGAACTTTTAGTCTTCAGAACTGTGAGAACATAAATTCCTGTGATTTAAACAATCTACCTATGCTATTTTGTTATGGCAGCCCTAGAAAACTAATACAACTGGATGCACGTTTTGTTCATCAAGCAAGTAGAAATTTATCACCACCACTCAGCACATATTTATCTATTAGTCAGTTCAAATATATTATGGAATAGAGCAAGGAATCAATAAATAAGTTACTGAGTGCTTAATACAAGTCTAGCTCTCTGGCAGATAACCAAAACACAGAGATGAATGAGAAGCCATCAAGCCCATTGGGGCTTCAAGTCTGGCAAGAGTCCATGACTGAGTGCCAAATAGAGGAATGTGTAAGATGACCAATAGCTCCTTTGAGGAGATGAGTATGTGCTCCTGCTGAACTGGAAAAGCAGTAGAAACAAAGTGGCACAGGGCAACAATAAGTCATAGTTCAAAAAAAAAAAGGCAACCTCCTTTTTCTTTGTAATATATTTTAATTATTTGTAGAAAGAATAAGTGCAAAACAGCAGATGCAACTCTAATTTGCTTTCAGAAAGAGTAGCTCAATACCCATTATGGAAGAAGTTTCACAGCCTATCCAATAAAAACTTATTTTCATTTTTTGCAAAACAATGAAAAAAGAAAGTAAATTGTCTGTCTTTTTCATCGGCTCCTCTTCTCCACCCATTCTGTTAAAACTGAAGTCTGGCTGGGCACAGTGGCTCATGCCTGTAATTCCAGCACTTTGGGAGACCAAGGAGGGAAGATGGCTTGAGCCCAGAAGTTCAAGACCAGCCTAGGCAACATAGCAAGACCTCGTCTCTACAAAAAACAAAAAAGATCAAAATATTAGCCAGGAATAGTGGCACATGCTATAGTACCAGCTAACTGGGAGGCTGAGGCAGAAGGACTGCCTAAGCCTAGGAAATTGAGACTGCAGTAGCTGTGATTGTGCACTGCACTCCGGCCGGGCAACAAACACACACACACACACACACATACAAATACACACAGTCATCCCACGTTAAATCCTGTCTCTCTTCCCTCATAACACTCTCCACCTCAGTGACTTCATCTAGTTCCCAATTTCAGCCATCATCTTGGTTTAGTACCTATGTGTTCCTGTAAAGGAGTACCTGAGGCTGAGTAATTTATAAAGAAAAAATATTTATTTGGCTTATGGTTCCGCAAGCTGTACAAGAAGCATGACACCAACATCTGCTTCTGATGAGAGTCTCATGAAACTTCCACTCATGGCAGAAGGTGGAGAGCCAGCATGTGACAATCACAAGGTGAGAAAAGAAGCAAAAGAAAGGGGGAAGGTACAGGCTCTTTTTAACAATCAGATCTTGCAGAAACATTCACAGGAACTAACAGGTGAAGAACTCACTCATTACAGTGCCAAACCAATCATGAGCGATCCACCTCTGTAACCCAAACACCTCTTACCAGGCCCTGCCTCCAACATTGAGGATCAAATTTCAACATAAGACTTGGAATAGCCAAACAAGTCATATCCAAACCATAGTACCTTTCTGTGTCAATGACTCCCAAATCTTCCAACCACAACCAGCCCCAATTCTAAGACTAGAACTGTCTAATAGAACTTTCTGTAATGATAAAAATGTTCTCGTCCGTGCTGGCCAACACAGTAGCCACTAGTCACATGAGACTATTGTGCGTGCACATAATTAACTTTAATTTAAATATGGTGGCTAGTAGCTACCATATCAGGCAACACAACTCTGGGCTTCCATTTGTAGCTGCCTGCTGAGATACTTGACCTCACACCAGCCGGCACTCCTAAATTAATATGCTCAATTCAAGATGTTCTATTTCTGCCCCCAAAACAACTTCTCTCCTTCGTTTGCTTATTTCTGTTCATTATACCACCATGCACTTGTTCATCCATACTACTGAGAGTAAAGTTTTTGTTTGTTTGTTTGTTT
>CAUYQG010185644.1:0-24640 GCA_963574415.1 Tarsius wallacei
GGTGCTGGATTTTATCAAAAGCTTTTTCTGCATCTAACGATGTAATCATGTGGTTTTTGTTTTGACATCTGTTGATATATTTAGTTACATTTATGGTTTTACGAATGTTGAACCAGCCTTGCATCCCAGGGATGAAGCCTACTTGGTCATGATGAATGATTTTTGAGATGTGTTGTTGAATCCGATTTGCTAGGATCTTGTTGAGAATTTTAGCATCTGTGTTCATCAAAGATATTGGCCTGTAGTTCTCCTTCTTTGTTGGGTCTTTACCTGGCTTGGGTATCCGGTCTCGCCAAGTTGCTCAGGCGGGTCTTGAACCCGCGGGCTCAGGCAATCCACTCATCTCAGCCTCCCAAGGCACGGGATTACAGGCTGAGCCACCAAGCCTGGCTAGAATGAGTCTATTTTGGGGGAATAGTTTGAAGAGAATAAGCATTAAAACTTCTTTAAATGTTTGGTAGCATTCTGCAGCAGTGAATCTAGCATCTAGGTCCTGGCCTTTTTTTATATAGGAGATTTTTATTACTGCTTTGATCTCAATACTCATTAATGGTCTCTTCAGGTTTTTTTATTTCTTCATGGCTCAGTCTTAATAGGTTATATGAGATCTGACAAGTTCACGAACTTGCCACCATGTGCTTACATTGGCAGCACTGTACAAGCAACTTGGTGAAGGTTTCATAACCTGGGTATATCAGTGTCTCATAGTTGTGTTTATGTCAACATGTGGCAGTGTTTCGCTGAGTGGCATTCATTATTCTTGTTGCATGTTTTTGTGTGCATTCACAAGAATGTCAGAGCTCAAATTAGAGCAATGAATAGACGTTACATTTCTTGTTAAACTTGGCAAGAGTAGAAGTGAAATCAGGAACATGTTAGTCCAAGTTTATGGGGAGAATGCCATGAAATCAGGAACATATTAGTTCAGCTTTATGGGGATAATGCCATGAAGTACAAATGGGTTAAATGTTTTTTTCTGAAAAGAGAGAAGGCATCACTGATGAAGAAAGGTTAGGACTGCCAGTAATGAGCAGAAATAAAATATTCCAAAAATTTATCAAATTGTGTGTCAAAATTGTCAGCTGACTGTGAGAAGCATAGCAGACCAAATAAACACCAATAGAAAAACAATTCGGAAAGTCTTAACTGAAAATCTTGGCATGAGAAAGGTGTGTGCAAAAATGGTCCCAGCGAAGCTCTTGCATCATGCAAGCACCAGCCCACACATCATTGTTTGTGAGGGAGTTTTTAGCCAGTAAACAAAAAACTGTATTGGAACACCCTCCCTACTCACCTGATCTGTCCCAGTGATTTTTTTCTCTACCGAAAGATAAAGGAAATATTGAAAGGAAGACAGTTTGATGACATTCAGGACATCAAGGCAGCTTTAATAGTCGTTCCAGACAAAAACGTCTAAAATTACATTGACTGGTGGACTAGGCACTGGTGTCTGTGCATACTTCTCAAGGGGAGTACTTCCAAGGTGACTATAGTGATATTCAGCAATCAGGTATGCAGCGCTTTTTCTAGAATGAGTTCATAAACTTAATTGTCAGACCTTGTGTATGATCCAGAAATTGTCTATTTCATCCAGTTTTTCCAATTAGTTGGCATGTAGTTGTCAATAATAGTTTCTAATAATCCTTTGTATTTCTGTGGTATCAATTGTAATGTCTTCTTTTTCGTCTCTGATTTTAATTATTTGAGTTTTATCTCTTTTTTCTAACTTAGCTAAAGGTTTGTCATTTTGTTTATGTTTTTGTTTTATTAACCTTTTGGGTTTTTTCTCTGTTTAATTTCTGTTCTGATTTTTATTATTTTGTTTTCTTCTGCTATTTTTGTGTTTGACGTATTCTTGCTGTTCTAGTTTTGAGGCACATTATTAGGTTTTCCTGGAAGTCTTATTATTCTTTTTCTTAAATTTTTTTATGTAGGCATTTATTGCTACAAACTTCTCTCTTAGAATAGTTTTTGCTGTATCCCATAGGTTTTGGTATATTGTGTTTTCATTTTCATTTGTCTCAAATAATATTTATAATTTATTTATAATTTCTTCATTGGCCCACTTGTTGTTCAGGAGCATGTTTATTAATTTACATGAATTTGTACAGTTTCCAAAATTTATTCTGTTACTAATTTTTAGTTTCATTCCACTGTGAGTAGAAAAGATACTTGACATGATTCTGATTTATTTTGTTAAGACCTGCTTTGTGACTTAATATATGGTCGATCCTGGATAATGGTTCATGTACTACTGAGGAAAAAAAATATATTTTGTGACTGTTGGATAGAATTTCTGTAAATATCTGTTTGGTCCATTTTGTCTGGAGTACAGTTTAACTCTAATGTTTCTTTGTTAATTTTCTGTTTGGATAATCTGTTCATTGCTGAGAGTGTGATGGTGAAGTCTCCTACCATTATTGTATTCTCTACATTTCAGTCTACTAATATTTGTTTTCTATATTTGGATGCTCTGGTGTTGGGTGCATATGTATATTTAAAATTGTTACTCCTTCTTGCTGTATTGGACCATTTATCATAATATAGTGACTTGATTTGTCATTTTTTGCCATTCTTGACTTAAAGTTTATTCTCTCTTATACAAGTACAGCTACATCAGCTCTCAGTATCTGTTTGCACGGAATATTTTTTCCATCCCTTCACTTTCCATCTGTGTGTCTTTATAGATGAAGTGCATTTTTTTTTTTTTTTTGTAGACAGCATATGGTTGGGTCGTATTTTTTTAATCCATCCAAATGCGCTATGACTTTTAATTGAAGAATTTAATCCATTTTCCCTCAAGGTACTTATTGATAGGTAAGGGTTTACTCCTGCCACTTTTCTTTCTTGTTTTCTCGTTTTCTTGTAGATCATTTCTTCCTTTCTTTCTCTCTTACTGACTTCCTCTCTGGTTATTTTCTTGATTCTATGATATTTATTTTTAGTAGACCTATTACAGCTTTTTCTTTGTAGTTACCGTCAGTTTACATAAAACATCTCATCATTATAACAGATTACTTTAAACTGACAATGGCTTAACTTTGATCTCAAAGATGTAACAAAACAAACTGTACAATTTAATAACCCTTTCAGATATTTTGACTTATTGATGTTTCAAATTACATATTTTATAATATGTAATCAATCAATTTTTCTGTTATTTTTGATTTTAGTAGTTTTTTATTTTAGCCTTCCTTCCAAAGATATAAGTAGCTTACACCTACCCCAATTGCAGCATGACAATATTCTGAATTTGTCTTTTTTCTTTCCTTTACTAGTAAGTTTAATACCTTCAGATATTTTCTTGATAAATGTTAGTGTCCATTTCTTTCAGATTGGAAAAAATTATTTTAGCATTTCTTTTAAGACAGGTCTTGCGTTGAAGAATTCCCTCAGCTTTTGTTTGTCTGGGATAGACTTTATCTCTCCTTCATGTTTAAAGGATAGTTTTACTGGATACAATATTCTTAGTTGACAGGGGTTTTTTTTCTTCCTTCAGCACTCTGAATATAGCATTCTACTCTCTCCCACCCTTCAGGATTTCTGCTGAAAATTTCACTGAAAGCCATACTGGCTCTCCATCAAATGTGATGTTTCTTTTATCTATTTCTTTGAGTATTCTTTCTTTGTCTGATCTTTGCTGATTTTTTTATGATGTGCTTTGAGGATTTTCTCTTTGGGTTAAATTTTATTGGTGAACTCTGAGATTCTCATACCTGAATGGTGTAATCTTTCTCCAGATTTGGACATTTTCTAGCTATTATTTTCTTAAATATGCTTTCTAGGCCTTTTTCTCTCTTGTCATCTTTGGGGATTCCTTTTATGTGGAACTTACTTTGTTTAATGGTGTCCCATAATTCTCATAGGCCTTCTTCATTCTGTTTTTAAAATCATTTTCTATGTTTGCTTCTCTGAGTAATTTTATGAGTTCTGTCTTCAAGTTTGGTAATTCTTCCCTCTGTATTTTAGTCCAGTTATTATATTCTATGTTTCCATAATTTCTTTTGTTTTTCCCAATCTTTTTCTATTTATTTGTCAAATTTCTAATTTTGCTCCTGGATTATTTTCCAGATTTCATTTAGTTTTTTAAAGATATCTTTTTGTGAGTCCCTTAACTTCTTTAAAGGGATTAGTCTTTATTTTCATAAAACTTCAATACTTCTAGGTCCATTGTTAAAGCTTTGTTGATTTATTTTGGTGTTGTCATATTTCCCCTGAGTTTGATGCCTGTGCATTTAAGGAGAGAGTCACCTCCAGTTTTTGTAAGTGTTCTTTAGTAGTGTTATACCTATACTACTTAATACCGTAAGTTAAACAGTGGCTTGCTGTTTCTTCCTGGGGAAGGCTCACAGTGAAAACTAGGAATAAAACACATCTACCTTCTGAACCTATGAATATTAAAATACCCATTCTCTTATAACTCATTGCCCAGCTGTTGTTTACTGATCTTAGTAAGACTTACAGTGAGCACCTAAAGCTAAACATTGCCCTGGAACTATACTGCTGCCCTGCTGTTGCTCCTTAGTCTGGGGAAGACTTAAGCAGGCACTGGATCTCAATCCTGACCTTTTAATTGTTTCCAGGCTAGTGGAACTCTCCACATGAGCACCTAGGTTTTATGGAAAACTTGGTTGTGGGCAGCGGGGGCACACCTCATCAGCAAGGGTACCTGCATAATGAACATTTGTATATTTAACCATGAATTGCATCCCACATCTTTAAAATAAAAATATTGGCAGAAATTTGGGTCTTCCTATAGATTGTGTCCCCTGCAGCACTATGATCCTGGCCAGTCTCTTCCACATGATATCCCTGTTAATTTGAACACAGAGTAGACACTAAGATTTCTGCACCGGTTTCTGTGACCTACATCTTGTCTTTTGTCCCTTATTCACCCCAGGCACTCCTAATAGTTCACATGGGGTAGGACTGGAGTGGGCTTCTTGCAAAGGTTCCTAGATCAGTGGGGAGATTGAACATCCGCTTCTGATTCCTCCCTCTAATCTCAGAAATCAAGGGTCGCAGAAAATTCTATGTGAGTAGTGTTATGCTGGCTTGGGAGAAGGGAGCAGTACAGTCTGAAATGACTGTTTCTCTTATCAGTTGTAGCCTCCCTTGATTCTGTGGGCACAAATTATTTCTCCACTTCCCTTACCCCTAAATTTTGGTGACTTCAGCCTGATATTTTTGCCTCTGAATAATGTCTAGTTGCATTTTTGTGGGGAAAGTGATGCGGGGGAGCTTCTATTCTGCCAAACTGGTAACCTTACTCCTCCAGAATCTCTCAACTTAACAAGCCTTGATTGACCACCCACTATGAACAAGCACCGTATGGTAAGTGCCAGGGATCAAAATCAAATGAGAACTTCTCCTTCCCCTCAGTACAATGTAAACACATGTAATTTTTTATAGTAGCTGTTATTCTACCTTCTGAGCCTATGGATATTAAAATACCCATTGTCTTCTTATAACTCAGCAATAAACAACCCAATGAAAAGTGGGCTAAGGACTTGAAACTGACATTTCTCCGAAAAAGATATATACAAACCAACATGTCACCGGTTACAGGGAAGTATTATTAAGCAGTTATTAGCACAGGTTCTATACAAGAACAAAGGAGGGACAGGTAAATCAGAGTTGGAGGAAAGGAAGAAGTATCAGAAGAGATGATGATGAAGCCAAGGTTCTTCTGGGTTATGGGGTAAACATGAAGAAAGAGGATGTTAACCAGCCAATAGAAACTCAGGAAGAGATACAAAAACAAGTGTGTCTGCTAAAATCTCTAGTCTACAAACTTCTGCCATTGGGCACTTCAAGATTCTGCTGACAGAAAGGTTTATCCTTGAGGGCATGAAGGGGTGTAGGTGTACTGCCATCCAGTGGCAAAATGGGAGGTGCAGACCAATTGTTTTTCATCTCCTCCCAAGCCACTACTGAAAAGATATGAGCGTTTTTCAGGGAAAGGAAATGACCCAAAGTAAATCAATGATGGTGACCAGGAAAAATGGGAAGAAGCTTTGTGGTTTAAACCCTTAAGGAGAGATTCTGCCCTTATTACATATGTATTTTTCTAAGAGGCACTAATATTTATGACTAA
The DNA here is from genome assembly GCA_963574415.1 of Tarsius wallacei. Taxonomy (NCBI): domain Eukaryota; kingdom Metazoa; phylum Chordata; class Mammalia; order Primates; family Tarsiidae; genus Tarsius; species Tarsius wallacei. The sequence goes on from CAUYQG010185644.1 coordinate 6,098, forward strand.
ATGGCTCTCTCCTTTCTTTCCTTTCCCATTGCCATGACAGATGGATACAAGGTTTAACTTAGACACTAGAAGAAGCCAAATCAACTGAATTGGTCCATGGGACATTGATTCAACTAAGTTGTGGGGTACAAAATTTGCCTTATTGTCTTTTAAACAGCCTCCCTCCCCTTCCCATTCCCTGTCCCCCTTCCCCTCCCCCCCCCAATCTCTCTAAGAGTTGTAGGGTACTAATGAGGATTTACCATGTAAGAAAGTTCCATGCAGGTGAAGTTTAGGCCTCTACCTAGCCCTCTTTTCCTCTGATAGTGGACCAGGTATCCAGTGTGTTGTTATGTGCCCACCTCCCTCCTTCTTTCCTCCCTCCCCTAGCAGAGTCCAGCATCTGCCAATCCCATCTTTGTGCTTGTGCAGCCAGTGATCAGGGCCAATTTATGAGTGAGAAAATGTGATATTCAATTCTTGGTTTCTGTGATAGTTCACTTAGTATGATGGTCTTCAGCTGCATCCATGTTGCTATGAAGGCCATGATTTTTTGCTCTTCTTTATGACTGCATAATATTCCATTGTGTAGATGCACCATGTCTTCTTTATCTAGTTCACTTTCAATGGGCATCTGAGTTGGTTCCATAAACAGCCTCATTTTATCCATCATTATGAATTTCCAACTCTAGTCATTGATAATTACTCATATCAAATCCTAGATTAAGATCATTGGATTAGAGAGAACTAGAGCATATTTATCAAACAATTATTTTTTTCATGGCTGCTGTTGTTCTAAGTTCTGAAGATATAAGCATGAAAAGACCTGTTCTTACTATAACTCAACAACAAACAAGCCAATCTAAAAATGAGAAAAGGATTTGAAATAGACATTTTTTCAAAAGAAGATATGCAAATGACCAACAAACACATATAAAGATGCTTAACATCATTAATCATTAGGAAAATGTAAATCGGACACACAATAAGATAAAATCTCATGCCCACTGGAATGGCTAGTTTCAAAAAATGAACAGAAAATAATAAGTGTAGGCAAAGATGTGGAGAAAATGGAACTCTTGTACACTGTCAGTGGAAATGTAAAATGATGCAGCCAGGATGGAAAAGCATAGTGATTCCCCCGAAAAATTAAGAATAGAATTTTCATGTGATACAGGAATTCCACTTCTGGGTACAAATCTAATATAATTTAGCACAGGTCTTAAAGAGATATTTACACACCAATGTGCACTATTCACAAAAATCAAAGGTGGAAGCAGCTCAAACATCCATCAGCAAATGAGTAGACAAACAAAATGTGGGGTGTGTGTGTGTGTGTGTGTGTACACAATGGATTATCCAGCCTTAAAGAGAAAGGAAATTCTGGCATGTGCTACAACATGAATGAACCTTGAGAACGTTATGCTAAGTGAAATGAGCAGTCACAAAAAGACAAGCACTGTATGACTCCACTTACATGAAGTATCTGAAGGAGTAAATTCATAGAGACAGAAAGCACAATGTGTAAAGATGATAAAATGTGTGTTCTGTGAATTTTACCACAAGAGAAAGACCTACTCTCTGTCTTACATTTTGCTTACATTTTGTACTAGTGAGGCGACTTATCACCCCTCAGTTTAAGACCTTCGATTGCTGTTCTGTTTAGGTACTGCATGGTGGCATGTGGATGCGGTTTTTCTGCTTTTTTCCTATCAGTGTGTAAGTTTGAATCTTCTTTAATTTGTAGGCTGAAACCAGAGGCTTAATGAAGGAGACTTTTCAGTGTCAGAAAACTACCGCAGAGCCCAGGAAGGCCCTGATGCATCCAGCCGACTCACTTGAAGGCACTGTTCTTTTTCATCCAGGAGAAATCTTTGATTACACTGTCCCCAGCACTCGCACAAGGTCATCAGTTCAGACAAACACACCAGCAGTTAGTGCTGAGAAAAATGAGATGCTCTTACTCCAGGTTCAAGCTCATCAGGATCTTCCTTCCAGCTCTTAAGTTCAAACAAAGCAGGAAGTCTCTAGAAGGAATGTCTCATTACCCAGTTCCTCTGAACTCGCCTTTCAAATGGTGCTAAAGAGTCCTCTTGGTTGTGAGCCCCTGCCCTAGTCTTTACATCAAGGGGGCAGCAGGCACAGAAGAGAGTGGCCTTCTTTCCATGAGTCTTCACATCTACCTTGAGCAAGTCACGCAGAAAGACCCAGAGCAGCTGAAGGTCAGAGTTAGAGACAGAGACAGATCTTCTTCCTACTTTGAATAGACAGCCAGAAGTGGTCCACCCATAAAGAGCTTGAGCACCATGGCGAAACAGGCAGGAAGGGGGAAAGAGAAGAGAGGAAAGAGAAGAGGGGGAGAGGGGAGAGGGAGGAGGACAAGGAGAGAGAGAGAGAGAATGAATGAATGAATCAGCTTTAGAAATGAACTGGTAATTTAAAAGTCTGCATTGTCTCCATCAGCCTCTCTCTAGGAGTTTCCTAAATTGCTATAACAATAAGAAGGGGGAAAGCAGTTGGGCTGTTCGGTCCACAACCTCTCTGGCCAGGCTAACTCTCACTGCCTGTTGTCATGTGCCCTGATGTTTGGAATGCAGCCAGAGTCAGGCTTACTGGTACTTTGTAGGTCACTTAGAGTCTGGTATTTTTAGACTCAATAACAGAAATAGCTCATACGGGCTTCTCACATTGTTATCCCTGCACTCTTTGTGGGTGGCACCACAACGTGGTATGGAAGAAAGAGAAAATAATCGCGGATCAGGTCCATGTCCTGGGTCTGTAATAGGATGTGTTGGCCCTAAGGCCTTATGCAAGTGATTCAGCCACCTGATGACATAGTGCGTGTGTTGCAAAATGGTATATTGGTAGTATCTGTCTAAAAGCATTGTTGCAGGAATCAAATGTAACAATCTATAAATAAACTATGCATTGCTGCGCATCTGCTATACAGGACACACATGAAAACGTGTGGTCTGCATGCCAAATCCAGCCCTCTCTGTGCCTTGCTTAGCCTGTACACTTTAAACCATCCAAATGCCTTCAGATGCCACAGTCCTCACTTCTCCATATTGCCTCACCTCCTGCCTACGTTTTACTAATAACCTCGTCTGGAAAGTTTGAATCTCTGACATGGCACTTTAAAGATAAGTAGCATTCATTAATGCAGAAGAGGCTTCTGAAGCCTGGTAGACCTAGAAATGTGACTTTGCAAGCACATCAAGAAAGCATCTTTTAGTCAGAGGCAGCCTCAGACTCACCAGGTTGATAACAGTGATGTTGAAAGTCAGAGTAGCCAGTCATGAGTTTGCAATGATAAAGAAAATTGTCCTGAAGATTGGAATCTCTTGTCACTCTCTTTACAAGGACAATATGCTACATGTGAAACATCTCTACAATTAGAAGATTCCATGGTCTATATAGTACTAGCAATAAAATAAATAAATCAATAAAACAGTGTGCATGATAGAAAGCCCAGAAATAGAATTTAGCTTACATAGGAATTTAGTATCCAATAAAGGTGGCATTTCCAACCAGTAGGGAGATGATGAATTTATTTCATAAATGAAGTTAAGGTAATTTGTGAGCTGTTTGTGAAAATACAGTTGCTTTATATTGCACTTTTCACACTGTAAACCAATATAAACTCCAAATGGATAAAAGCACTAAAAATTTTTATTAAAAATATATAAAAGACCTAGAAGAAAATATAAGTGGATATTTATCTGCTCTCATGTAAAAGAGGAACTTCTAAGCATAAAAGTAAAGGAAAAAACTATAAAAGAAAAAACATATAAGCTTGACTGAATAAACATTTAAATATTTCAAAGATCTAAAGATACTACAAATAAAAGATGAAACAACAAGTTAAAAAAAAAGAAAGAAAGCAACCCGGGCCAGGTGTACAGTGAGGAACACATGGGATCTCTACCTTCATGGAGTTTTCAACCCAATGCGGAAGACAAACATTAACATTGAATAAATCATTACAAATAACAAAGTCCCTCTGAAGTCGGGGAATTCAATGTCATACTGGGGAATTCTCCGGTTAGATGGAACAGTCAAAGAAAGTCTGTCTGGAAGTGTTTTTGTTCTGGGGGCTTCAAAGATGAGTGGGAATGAGAGGAAAGGTGGGAAGTAAAGGACCCAGGCCAAAGGAAGACCACTGCGGCTTGTGTCTCAAGTAGCAAGAAGGACAATGTGTCTGGAGCACCCAGCTGAGGTGGGAAAATTACAAGAGATGTAACAGGACAGGTAAGCAGGGATATGTAAGTAGACTATTCCAATAGGCAAGAGAGCAATGTAGGCAACTCACAAAACAGGAAATATCAATGAATTTACAAGGGACAAAAGGTAGTGAAGGTAGAAGGTTGCCTAGGGCTGAAAGAACAGAAAGGGATGCAGATGGACACAAGCGACATTTTTGGGATGAAGGAAATATCCTAAATTGGATGTCTGTGATGGTTGCACAACTCTGTAAATTTAGTACAAAATCATTGACCTGTACATGTAAAATGTATACATTTTGTGGCATGTAAGTTATAACACCATAAAGCTATTTTAAAAAATTGACCAGGCATGGTGACTCAGCTGGTAATCCCAGCACTTTGGGAGGCAGAGGCTAGAGGACTGTCTGAGCCTGGGGGTTCAAGACCAGCCTGGGCGATTTGGCAAGACCTCATCTCTACAATAAATCAAAAAATTAGCCAAGTGCGGTGGCACGTGCCTGTAGTTCCAGCTACTTGGAAGGCTGAGGTGGAAGGATTGCCTGAGCCCAGCAGGTCAGGTCTGTGGTAGCCATGAGCGTGCCACTGCACTCAGTCTGAGTAACAGACCCCAACTCAAAAAAAAAAATTGTTGAACCTCTCTAGTAATCAAAAAAATGCAAATTAAAACACAAGGTCATTTTTTTACCTTTCTTTTCTTCTTTTAAAGTTGTGGGGTACAATTCAAGGTTAGGTATACACATGTTCATTATGCAGGTACCCTTGTTGATGAGGTGGGCCCCTCCCTCCCCTGGAAGTTTCTTTTAACTGCCAGTCCTACCCCCCACCCTTCCCTGGCAATTTCCCACTACTGCCAATTCCTTTCTTATAGTATTATGATAATTGTTCAAGGTCCACTTATGAGTGAGAACATATGGTACTCTGTTTTTGTTTCTGTGATAGATCACTGAATATGATAGACTCTAAATCCATCCAAGTAACTGTGAAGTGTTTGTCCTTCTTTATGGCTGCATAATATTCCACTGTGTATATGTACCACATTTTTTTTATCCAGTCCAGCTTCAATGGGCAGCATGGTTGGTTCCTGTTTTTGCTCTTGTGAATATAACAATTTAAGAAATAACAATGATCAATGTTGGTGAAATATTGGAAATGGTCATTTGTGTAGATAGATTTGATAAGAACTATTAAAGCCATGTTACTTCATCACATTCTTCATAATTTAATATAAGGAAACAATCAGAAGTGTGTAAAAAATTTATGTATGGGAATGCTTATTATGTAAATATTTGTGAAAATGAAAAAAACAGAAAAAATTAAACAAGCATTAGACAACTGTTTAAACATGCAATGGTACAATTCTATTTAAGATCGTGCCATAAAGGTGTGGGGATGAACTAAATTTAAAAAAAATTTATAAAACAGCACTGTATGATCCCAATTAGGAGAAATCATCCACGCTTCTACTGAATAACATAAAGGACACTCATCTGTATCAGTCAACTATTACTATGAAATGCTGTTAAACTAGCCCCAAAACACATGAGAAGAAGCGCTTGTGTTTTGTGTGTTGCCAGGATGTCTCTCCCACAGGAAGGGAGGCAGCGCAACTGCAAGGGAGACCCTGGTCCACAGGACTCTTGGGCGCCTGTGCAATTCCAGCATCTTTACTCATGGCAGAAGCACAGGAGGGCAAGCTCAACTGCACAAGTACGTCTCCAGCCTCTGCTCGCATCACCTCTACTCACATTTCATTTGCCAAAGCTAGTTACCGAGCCAGAACCCAGGTCAAAGGCCAGGGAGGTGCACCGTGTCTGTAAGGGGAAATACCACCGGTCATGGGGCTAAGGGGGCAAAGACGGGAACAACAATGAAATCTACAAAATATCAAAAGTTTAAATGTGATTATCTCAGAGTGGTGGGAAGGGAATATATTGTCTTCTTTTCTTTACTTACTTGTATTGCATTACCAGCTCTTTTCTAGGTTGATTTCCCGCTCGTGTTACATGTGTCTGCAGGTCAACAGCAGCTGTGCCTCACATGTCAATAAAGAAAACGCTCCCTTCTGAGACAGGCCGTTTTGAGACAGGCATTGGAAAAAGGACAATGACAAATTAGAAGGGTTCTTAAAGCTTCTACTGGAAAGTTACATGTCACTCCCATTCACATTTCATTGGCTACAAAGCTCACATACCCAAGCCCAGCATCATCAGTCCAGGAGAAGATCATATGCCTCCCACAGGGAGGGGACTGCAATTTACATAGCAGCAAATGGGGCTGAAAAGGCTGTAAATAGTGAAAACACTGGTGTGATCTACCAACTTTTTAGCATTTCCAACTTCTATCATGGTCATCTGATGGCTTTATTTTTTATATTTTTAATCACCAATTTATCTATTTTTTCTTGAAGTTAGATATGAATGGAACTTTTACTTTCTTTCCCTTTACTTTCCTACCTTTTTTAAAAACACAGTTCATTTATTTATTTATTTATTTATTCTCTACCTTTTCTAAGGTCTTTTTTTTTTAATCAGACATGTTTTTGCTCAGTATTTTATATATGCCTTAGAAGGCAAACATCAGCCCCGACCCCTCCTCTCCATTTCCTCCAATACTCAATCACCAGAACTAAACACTTTCAATATTTACAGCAGATTCCTTCAGGATTTGCCTCCATTACTCTAAATTACATCCATCTTTAACTACCTCTTGTGTTTTACCAATTCTAGGCTTTCTCTTGACTTGCAATATGAAAGGCGAGGTGTGAACTTGCTCTCATCCCCACAGTCCCACCACATACACACATTCTCAGCCAGTCCCCATATCCTCCTAAAGGAGATGTATTGTGATTTTGATTGATATGTTCACTTAGTGTACATTATGATCACTGCGTAGACTCTATGCATGGCTAACACTTACACTGCAATTACTTTTCCTTCTCAGCACAATATTATTTTGCCTTGATTTTTGTTTTTGTTTTGCTTTACTTTTTCATTGGCTTATTTTTGTGTTTATCACATTTCAAAACCAAACTCTATGCCCATTGTCTAAATCTTCTCTCCTTGTATTTGGACCCATGAAGTACCCCATCAGTTTTATTTTCTTAAAGATCTCTTTCTCAGCCCTGTGAGCAACTTCAGTCTGGGTTACCTGTCCTCAGTGTATCTTGGGATCTCATTTTACCACCATTCTAGGATTTTCTTTGCCCACCTCCTCTGTAGGACCTCCTATTTCCCGTAAGTTTTGTCTTCCTCTCTCTCTGTTTACTATCCCAATTTGGTGGAAAATACCCTTCAATAGCTCCCCAAGAAAGAATGCTTTAGAGATAAATATCTGGATATATTTTATGTCTAAAAATGTCTTTATTCTACCCATACACATAATTGACTATTTGACTAGACATAGTATTCCAGGTTGCAAATCATTTTCCATCAAATTTGAGTAGTCCTAATTTCCGGTGCTGCTGTTGAGAAGTCAAAAGTCATTCTGTTTATTCTTTATATGAAATCTACCTTTTTTCTTCCCTAGAAATGTGTAGAATCTTCTTTTAGTCCCAGTGCTTGCTCCAAAATTTGTCAAAGATGTGCCACAGTGGGTCTGTTATCCTTCATTGTTGAGCTCACTGGCTCTTTTCATCTGGAAACTCATATCTTTCAAATATGAAAAGTTTCCTTAAATTATTTTTTTAAATGATTCTATTCTTTCTATTTTCTCTCTTCACTCATTCTGGAACTACTATCTGTCTTCCAACACAAATCCTCTAATTTTCTAATTTTTGCACTCCTGCTCTCCATTCTCTTCACCTTCTCTTCTAACTTCTCTGAGAATTTCTTAACTTTATCTCCCAACCCTTCTATTGAGTTTCTGTTTTCTACCATCATAGTTTTAATTTCTAAGATATCTTATTCTCTAAATGTTTGTTTTTAAGATTTCATGTTATTGTTTCAGAATTGCAATATTCTTTTATTTATTGAAATATACTCATGGTTTTATTTTTTTTGTGTTCTCTGTGTAGTTTCTGTTCCATCAAGTTGCCTTTCTCTGTTTCTTTATTCTGGTATTTGTTTTTTCTGATGGAGACTTCCCTCAGATCTGTGATTCTCCTTGTCATCTCCTCATCTTTAAGGCTGGATGTCCAAAAGCACTGAGTCTATTGATGGGCTTGGTAGGCTGGCTTTCTCACACAAGAGTAATCCGGTTGGCTTGTTTCATTGGGAAATCCCCAACTTAGTAACTTTCTATCATTCTTCTCAAGCAGATTAGATCTCTAGAGAAGCCTTATTGCCTTATCTGAAAGGTAAAAAAAATACAACTACCAGGGTACTGGAAGTCAAGTAGAAAAGCAGGCTCAGGGTGCAAAGTCTCATTTGATCCCTTTGCTTTTCAGTGGTACCCATACCATCAGCTGTGTTTGATATTTTCAAACATCATGATCTCCTGTTTTACTCTTTTAGGAATAAAAGAATCTTCAGCAAGAATGAGATTCACCTAGCTAGACAGAGTAGGAAAGCAGATTTAGGATCTAAATACAGATTTTAAAACAATCCTTCTAATAGGCTTTCTCCTTACCTCTTGTTCTAGACATGCCTGCTGCAGTCATTTTTTAAGCCACCTGAAGACTTAAAAACATCAATTTGCTTGTTTCTCCAGTTTCTCACTGTCTCTGTAGTACTCTATTTCCTTGGACCTGCTAATATGCTATTCATCTATATATGTTTTGCCATCATTGTTTCATTGCTGTCATCGCCTCACCCTGTTTTGTTCTCCTTTATGACTTTTTGAAAAATCCCTTTGCTGTTAATTCAGTAGAGCTTCAGAAGGAAGCAAAAGTAGATGCATGCTTTTAATTTTCTATTGTTACTCACGGGTTCTGGTTTTAATAATTAAAAGAAAATCGCTTATAAGGAAGTCTGCTTGGTAATTATAAAACTAGAACAAAGAGAGGTGATATAATTGAATACTTGGTGGAATCAGGTTAAGATAGCCTCATGTATCTATCTACTACCTGGAGATAGGTGGTCTAGCCAATGGGAGGCTAAGATTCAAAGTCCACATCTCTCCTGGACGGTACTCAGATGGGTCTTCCTATGTTTCTATTTTTCAACAGCCCTTTTTGATTTTTTTCTGTTATTTGAATTCATTCAAATAACCAACCTTCCTTTCAACATGCTAACGTTTTCAGTCAAGTTATAGCCAAGTCTGACCGGCCTGGGAGGCTTTTTGCATGTCTTTACTAAAATATGTCATAAGTTGATACTGCCTTCAACATGCAGATGGAAAGTTAATTTCTCAGGTTTTTCATTAAGAGACTTTATTTTAGGGCTAATTGAAACACCATCTTCTCCTTGTCTATATGTCCACAGACAAGGGTAAATATAAGTCCAAAATTTCAATCTAGAAGATTTTAAAGCTAAGTCATATACCTGAAGGGAAAGAAAATTATTCTAACCCCTCAAGAAAAGGAAAGAACTTCCCGAGCATGAAATATCACAAACATCAAACATAAATTCAAATCACTCGATGTTCATTGACTCATTTAATGAAAAGCTACTGCACAGCCACTGCATGAAAAGTACTGTCTTAGCCCCACAATGACAGAGGATAAAGAACAAGCATGAAGAAGAGGACGATACCATCTCTGACCTCAAGGACATTATAATAAAGAAATTTAAATAAAAGAAAGTGCTGAAATATTTTAAAAGTAAGTGTGACACAATGTGAATAAACCTAGTTAAAATAACCCAAAAGAAGCCAAGAGCCAGGCTCAGTGGTTCAGCCTGTAATCCCAGCGCTTTGGGAGGCTGAGGTGAATGGATTGTCTGAACCCATGGGTTCAAGACCCTCCGGGGCAATTTGGTGAGACCTCATCTCTACAATAAATCAAAAAATTAGACAGGTGTGGTAGCGCGCGCCTGTAGTTCCAGCTATTTGGAAGGCTGAGCAGAAGGATTGACGGAGCCCAGCAGGTCGAGGCTGTGGTGGCCGGGAGCGTGCCACTGCACTGCAGCCTGGGTGACAGAGTGAGACTCCAGCTCAAAGAAAAAAAAAAGAAGCCAAAAAAAGAGAAACAGGAGGAAGACAGAGAAAAAAAAAAGAAAAACATAATTAAATGGTAGCTTTTAATCTAAATATACCAATAATTATATGAGGTGTAACTGCTCCAAACCCATAAATTAGCAGACAAAAAATTATCAGAAGGAATTTAAGATATGTCTCAACTAGGTGCTGTCTACAAGAAACTCATTTCAAATATAATTATATAGAAAAAAAAACAAAGAAAAACAATGGAAAAGGATACTCTAAGAAAACACTAATCAAAAGGAAGCTTGAGTGGCTATTTTAACATCAAAGTAGACCTCAGAGCAAAGAAAATTATAAGAACTAAAGAAAGACATTACATAATGATAAAAGAATCAATTCACCAAGAAGACATAATAATCCTAAATGTGCGTATACTTAACAACAGAGCTTCACAATGCATAAAGCAAAAACTGACAGAACTAAAAGGAAAAAAGAAACAAATTCACAATTATAGAAGACGTTAACACTCCTCTCTCAGTAATAAATAGAACAAATAGACAGAAAATCAGCAAAGATATAGAAGAACTGAACAGACCACCAACCAACTGAATCTAATTGACATTCACAAAACATTCAACCCAACAGCGAAAAATACATTCTTTTCAAGTATGCATGGAAAATTCAGCAAGACAGATCATATCCTGGATCATAAAACAAACTTTAACAAATTTAAAAAATTGAAATCATACAAAGTTAATTCTTCAATTATAATTAAATTAAAATAAAAATAAATTACAGAATGATTATAAGAAAATTGCCAGTTACTTGAAAATTTAACAATACTCTCTTAAATAATCCATAGGTCAAAGAAGGCTCAAAAGACATTAAAGTAGTTTGAATTGAACTGAAATATATAAAAAATAACCTATCAAAGTGTGTGGGATGTATCTAATGTGATGCTTTAAGAGAAAATTACAGCATTAAATGATTCTATCAGAAAAGAGAAGAGGTTTCAAATCAATAATCTAAGCTTCTACTTTAAGAAAAAGAAAAGCAAAACACTCCAAAAGCATACAGGAAGAAAGACGTAGTGAAGATGAGATTGCAAATCAATGAAACTGAAAACAAAGAAACAAAGAAAAATCAATGAATCCAAAAAATTTCATGATAAACCTCTAGCAAGACTGAAAATAAAGTCATATATTGCTAACATTAGAAACGAGAAAGAGAATATCACTACAGACTCCACAGGAAAAAAAAAATTAAAAGGATAGTAAATAAATTTCATGCACAATTCTATTCACATCCATTTGACAACTTGAATGTAATGGGCTAATTCTCAAAACTTCTATCTGCCAAAGTTCACCAAAAATAAGAAAAACAATCTGACTAATCCTATAACTGTTAAAGAAATTAAATTCATAATTTATAACTCTTTTAAAATAGAATACCCCAAGCCTCGATATTTCACAGGTAAATTCTACCAAACTTTTAAGAAATCTATCCAACAAAAGGGAGGGAACATTTCTCAGCTTATTTTTATAAAGTCATAATTATCCTGATATCAATATTAGACAAAATACAAAAAAAATTTGCAGATCAATATCCTTTAAGAACAAAGAGACACAAAAATCATCAATAAAATATTAGTAAATCAAATCCATTGTATATCACAGAAAGAAATGTATTATAACCAAGTGGGTTCCATTTCAGGAATGCAAGGCTAGATTACCATTTGAAAATCAAATAAACAAATTCACCATATGAACCATCTTAAGAAGGAACACCTCATGATCATATTAATTGATGTAAGAAAAATTGAAAAAGTTAACATCCACTCATGATAAAAACTCTCAACGACCTAGGAATAGAAAGGAAATTCCTCAGCCTGATAAAGGGCATCTCTAAAATTCCCTACAGCTAATATAATGTTTGATATAAAATAAATAAGCAAATAAATGCTACTCCTAAGATCAGGAACAAGGCAATGATGATTAGTCTCACACCTCCCATTCTAAACTGTATTACTAGCAAGTGCAATAAGGCAAGAAAAATAAATTGAAGACAAGGATTAGAAAAGAAGAGATAAAAATGTTCCTATTTGCAGACGACATGATTGCCAATGTACAAAATCCCAAGAAATCTGCAATATAAATGTATTATATATAAACATATGCATAATACATGCAATATAATATATAATATTGATAACTCTCCTAGAAATAATAATAATAACAATAGCTCTCTTAGATCTAATGGTAGAGTTTAGCAAGGTTATAGGATACAAAATCAACACAAAAAAATCTATTGTATTTCTATATGTCAGCAGTATATAATTTGAAATCAAAGCACTATCATGTAGAGTAGTTCCAAAAATGAAATACGTTACTATAAATCTAATATAAAATATACAAAATCTATATGCTAGTAAAAGAAATCAAAGAAGACCTAAATAAATGGATGAACATACTCTGTTAGTGGTTTCGAAGACTCAGCATGGTAAAGATGCTGATTCTCCCCAAATTGATCTACAGGTTTAACACAATTCTATTAAAATATTGAGAAGATTTTTTTTTGTATATATTTTACAGAATAAGCAAGCCTATTCTAAAATTTATATGGAAAATTAAAGGAACTAGAATAGCGAAAACAGTTTTGAAAGACAAAAATAAAGTTAGAGGAATCAAGCTATACAATTTGATTAGTTACTATGTAGCCTCAGTGATAAAGACAGACTACTGTTTGTAAAGGGATATATATAAATCAATGGAAAAGAACAGAAAGTCCAGAAATAGACCCATACAAACATGGAAAATTGATTTCCTAAATAAAAGTGCAAAAGCTATTCAAGAGAGAAAGCATAGCCTTTTCAAGAAATGTTGTTGAAACAACTGGATATCATTCTTAAAAAATGAATAATAATAAATCTCAACCTAAACATCACACCATATTAAAGCATTCACTTAAAATAGATTATAAATCTGAATAAAGATAAAATGATAATCCTTTGGAAGAAAACACAGGAGAAAAGCTTTGTATTCTGGGAATTGTTAAAGCATTCTTAAACGTGACACCAAGCAGCATGATCTATATAAGAAAATGTGTAAACTGCACCACATTAAAATTAAAGCTCTTAAAAAGACATTGCTGAAAGAATGAAAAAACAAGCTGCAGCCTAGAAGAAAGTACTTGCAACTCATATATCCAGCAAAACACTTGACCCAAAATATATGAAGAACTCGCAAAACAAGAGTAAAAAGACAAAAACCCCAATTTAAAAATGCGCAAAAGACTTACCTCATATTTTACCAATCAGACAGCAAAAAATAACACACGAAAAATTGTTCAACACCATTAGCCGTGAGGGAAATACAAATTAAGGCACAATGAGCTACCATTCCTTATTTGCGAGAATGTATGAAATAAAAAATCTGAATAACACCAAGTGCTAGCGAGAAGCCAGAGCAACTTCATCCATTGACTGCAAAAGAGCAAAGCCTCTTTAGAGCACAGTTTGGCAGCTTCTAATAAAGTTAAACACATACCTCTGTATGGCAAAGCACTCCCAGTCCTGGGGATTTACCCTGGAGGATTGAAAACGAAGGTTCATACGCAAACTGATATATGAATGTTTACAGAAGCTCTCTTCATAATCATGGAAAACTGGAACCAACCCAAATAGCCATCAATGGACAAATGAATAAACAAACGGTGGTGCATCTACACGATGGAGTAGCACTCAACAATAAGAAAGAACAAACTATGGGTTGATACATGGAAGGCCTAGGCTGATTCTCAATGGCACTTTGCTGAGGGGGAGAAACTAGTCTCAAATGGTTACCAACTGTGTACTTCCATTCACTTGACATTATCGAAAAAACAAAAGAATGGGGTGGAGGACAAATCAGGGATGGAGGACAAATCAATCAGGGATGAAAGAGAGTGTGACGGTTCAGGGATACCCAAGAACCATGTGGAGGTGATGACAGTGCTGTGTATCCTGATTGTGGTGATGACTACACACACATACACGTGTGCTAGAATTCACTGAACCTTACACTTTTCAACACTTACACTTTTTACTATATAATACTTTTTTTCAAATAAAATTCAAACCGAAACCAAACAACAAGTCAACAGTGAATGGGGAGAAGAACGTTGCTCAACTCTCCTGGCCTGTCCGGGAAGTGGCCAGGACCAGCTCCTCAGTCTCTGAGTCCAAGTGCAATGTATAATCCTGCTGTCTGAATAATCTTGACACTCTATGTCTACCTTGCAAATATGTCTAGTGTGCACTCACCCATCAAGGAAATCCGGCCTCCTTTCTCCATACACAACTCAAGAAAAGTCCTATTCCTGCTCCCTCTCCTATCTGCCCGAAGGTTCCAGCAAGCCAGCATTCTAGAACAAGGCCGGGGAAGAAGGAAGCAAGAGCCCACTCACACATTCTCCCACCCCCACGCAGGCTCTCAGCAGGACCTTCTAAGGAAACAGGGAGAAGCGTGGGTGGCTTTCCAGGCTGTCATCAGAGGACGAGAGCAGCCACGGTCCAATCAGGCTCATCCGTGAGCGTGTCTGTGGCTATTTTTGCCTTGTGAATAGAGCCCAGCCGGGAGTGGGCCACGCTGGGCCCGTGGCCATGTGTATTTGTGTTTGTACGAACATGTGCGGATGGGAGAGGACAGTGAGAGCCTTTCCGAGGGAAACCGCGTGGGCGGCTGCCACTGACGGGGGTATGTGGAGACAGATACAAAACATCAAGCGAGCAATTACTGCCATCAGACGCAAGGGGTTGTCCGCCTGCGTCAGCAGAGCTGCCTCTGCTCCCCACACCTGCGGCGAAGGAGCCAGCGTGCGCTGGGGCCGGGGGCAGGGGCTCGAACTGCGGTGGAAGGGCCTCTGTGCGCTCCCCTCCCCGGCGGGGGCGGTGAGAGCCCTCCACGCAGTGAGAATGCAACACCCGGAAACACGGCATGCGGTCGTACTCGTCCAATGAGCAAATCAAGCACAAAATGAAGCTCGGTTCAAGCCCGCGTTTTCTGACGCAGAGGCACCCAGGCGTTGCACCTCCCTCTCACGCCCTCCCCGCTCCTCTCCTCCCCCACCGAAGGGCCCTCGATTTCCCCTGCCCCTGTGTCAGCACTGAGAGCTCTGGGGAAAAGGATTCCTCCAGCACAGCCTGGAAAAGCGGCAAGTCAAGGCAACGGAACAGAAACACCTGTTCCCTTGGTTAACAAGAGATGCCAGAGATAGACGCAAGGGGTCCGGCTTTCCCCAAAAGATGCTTTGGCCCATTCCGGGAGTTCTTAACCTAGGTACATCGTGACTACTACTTTTTTTTAAAATACAGGTTCAGTTTCAGACCCTCTGGGGTTGGAGGCCTGGAATTTGCGTTTCCATGCACCCTGGGTGATTGTGGTGTGCAGCCAAGATTGGAAGCCAGTGTACTATTGGAAAGGATGTATGCCAAGGAGACAGGAGATTGGAGAACTAGGTGAACGTGTGCCATTCACTGTATGGACAACTCTAAGCCTGCTGGCCTTAGTTTTCTCATCTGTTAGATGGGGCTAATAGCACCAGTCTAATGTAACCACAGTAGCTGGAGGCTGGTTTTGAATATGTCCTGTGACTGTAAGCGAAGGTTTACACTTTGAGCTATATAGTACCTAGCTGGGACATCCCACTGGCTCTCGCAGTGGGCGCTTGGAAATAGAAGTACAGCCCTTTTCTAAGACAAGTAGAGAAAATAACACTCTTAGAGAGTGCTCCCATTCCTGATGTCTAAGATGAGCTTAGAAGTCAAAGGCGTCTGAAGACACAAGGCCCATCAGAATAACTTCTGGCTGGTCTTGTGGGGGGATGAGCAGAGTCTGGGCCACACAACCTCTTCTGTGAACATGTGGCAGGAGGAGGTACCCTGCATAGAGCTACAACTCAGCCTAAGGCCCTCTGTCCAGAGCTCAGGGCCATGGTTAGGAGTCTTGTTTCTGTTCAGTTTTCCCCAACCTACAGACATTGTCTTCATCTTGCCTCTGAAAAACCAAGCCCTTCAGGGAGTGGGGGAGTGGGGGGGGGGGGCTGTCAGGAGGGCCACACAGTGCCCCTGGTGGGAAGGAATGCTGAGAAGTCAAATGGTCAAATGTCAAATGTCAGGTAGCATTCTCCTCCATCTCCCAAATCACATGTCCCCCAGAACGCCATGCCCTTCCTACACTTCGAGCTAAGAGGCGGCAAGAGAAGTGAAACCTGGGTGTGGTGCAGTTAAACCTATAATGGTGCAAATTACATCATCCGTAACCTTTTTTCACAACAGGCTGGTTTCAAACAGCTGTAATTTATGGATGTTCTTCCGAGAGGAATTAGTCAATATATTTGTTTTCCCTTTGATATATAGCCACAGGAGCGCGTCAGGCATGAGGTTTATTAAGCCTTGCCAATTTTCTGCCGCTTCTCAGTGCTATAGATTTTGTTCATGGAGTGGGCTGGTTCCACCCCAACATAGGGGAAAAAATCATTTCAAATACTGAAAAGCCTTCCAGCTCTCAGAACACAGGGCACTCTAGGAGACCAGCAGCAGCTTTAGGAAGAAAGACAACTTGTTCTCACAGTCATGGTTGTGGGGGAGTTGGAGGAGTCTGGTAGGGCTGGGGGGAGGCTGTGTGTCACCTCAGTGTCCTAATCATTCCCCACTGGGGGGCCAGAGGGGAGAATCTGTGGGCTGAGACTGCAGACAAACACAAGACCTGAAAGGGACACAAATCTTCCTCCTACTGGGCCCCAAGCAATTTGGAGAATGAAGGTCTTCCAGAGCCTGGGGTGTTCTCCCCCTGCACCCCAGAATGCCCCCCTAAGTCAGAACATGATGCAGTCAACCCTTATCTTTCTTCTCCAGCACCTTAAAATAGGAAAAAGCTTCCAGAGTTAGCTGAACGTACCCGGGGGAAGAAGCTTGCCCAATCCCTTCACAAGGTCAGAACTGTAAACCAAGTTTTAAAAAACCTAACCCTTTGGAGTGAAAGTGGTAAGAGGGTCCTCAAATGCAGATTCTAAGGTACTACCTCATCCAAAATGTGATGCAGTAAGTCTGCAGTAGGGCCCAGGACTACATTTTATACAGAAGCCCTTCACAACCTCCTCAAATAAATAAGGTTCTTCTTGCATCTAAGCAGAATGATCATTCTTTATGTAAGACACAATGAAAGATACAAATAATAGGGGAAAGAAGTTGCAAACTATCAAACTTAAATGTTAACAATGTGAGAGACGTGCCTACTATTCTGACCACACTGAATGTATCCACCCTAATCCATAAATATAATCTGACTTAGCAGGCACCTACTACAGGCCAGATTGCTCAGGCAACATTACTCAGTAGAACCCATGTTTCTGTGAGAGAGGTTCTAACAGTGGAGAGGTCAGACCACTTGATCCGGGCACACTGCTCACCAGGGGCAAAACTGGAAGTGAAGGCTGACCTGTCCAGCCACCCTCACTCTCCAGGGCCTTTCTTAACTTCGCCCCAAGCAAAAACTCTCCCACTTCCCCCTGCAGAAGTATTTTCAGGCTGGAAGTGCTGCTTTTTCTTTTGCCCTCCTTTCCTTGCGTCTGATGACTTTCTCCTCCAAAAACCACTTCCTCCTTTACACAACGTGACATCTGGCTATTTTGGTTTCTGGAGCCAGACCCCTTGGGACAAAGTCCAGGCCTGCCACTTTCTAGCTGAGTGACAGTAGGCAAGTGACTGAACCTCTCTCAGCCTTTGCTCTCTCATCTGAAAATGATCATCCTCACATCCACTCCACAGAGTGGCTGTTTGGCTTACACGAGTTCATAGACAAAATGTGCTAGGTATGAACACATATTATTTCACACTCATCCCTTTGGGTCAGCAAATGTGGATGGCTAAAATCAGAGGCAGATGGACCAGAAAGGGACTGGTCCAGAGGAGTGGGCAGACACAGCCTCTGCTTTCCATGAGGAACGAGAAGAAGGATCACCAAACCGATGGGACCACAGAGAATGAGCCCACAGAGCAAGGTATAGCTGACTGGGAAAGGGTCTGTGGCTGGGAACAGATACCAGGAAGGGCACACAACGGGAAAATGAGAGACACGTGGGGACACACATTGTCAGGGATGGGCGAGGATCAGAAGTCAAGTGAGGACTGAAAATAAGCCCCCAGCCAGGCTCGGTGGCTCAGCCTGTAATCCCGTGCCTTTGGGAGGCTGAGGTGAGTGGATTGCCTGAGCCCGCGGGTTCGAGACCCGCCTGGGCAAGCGAGACCTCATCTCTACAATAAATCAAAAAATCAGCCGGGCGT